>JAODAL010003710.1:0-168617 GCA_025379985.1 Phyllomedusa bahiana
CAACAATGAGAACGGTTGACGGTGGAGGCCGAGCTGACGCTGCAACGCAGCCAGGGCGGACGAAGCAGGGTGCGAACGGCGGAAGTGCGAACTCAGACCTCGAGCCTTCTTCAGCAGGCAGTCCAGACCCGGTAGCTCTTTAGAAATTTCTGGACGACAAGGTTCATGACATGTGCCAGGCAAGGGATGTGCTCCAGCCTACCGATCTTAAGGGCGGCCAGCAGATTTCGCCCGTTATCGCACACCACCTTGCCTGGCACAAGGTTCTTGTCACCCAGCCAGCGCTCGGTCTCGTTGCTTAGAGCCGTCCACAGCTCCTGACCTGTGTGTGGACGGTCTCCAAGGCAGATTAATTTCAACACGGCCTGGTGTCTCTGGGCACGTGATGCCACCAGAGGACCTTGGGGGAAAGAGCCCTGCACCATCCCTGCGGTTTTGAAGAGCGTGCGCCGAGCCTGAGAGCCACCGTCACCCCCAGAGACATCCACCCAGCTCACCCAGTGAGCTGTCACAGAGATATAGCGGCCTTGGCCGTGCTTACTAGTCCATGTGTCGGTGGTGAGATGGACTTTTCCGGACACAGATGCAGACAACGCGCTTGAAATTTTAGATGACACGTGGCTGGCCAGGGCAGGGACGGCTTTTCTGGCAAAGAAATGCCTGCTCGCATCTGGTATTGGGGGCAGGCGAGGGCCATGACGTGGCGGAACCCATCTGTGTCCACCAGACGGAAAGGCAACATTTCCAAGGCCAAAAGCCTGGCAATGCCGACATTCAGGCTTTTGGCTTTGGGATGGTTTGGGTTAAAGTGTTTCTTCTGCTCCCAAACCTGGAAGACAGAAGGCTGGCTGCTAGACTGGCCGCTGTACGGCGTGCAGGTCGTCAAACTGGCGGAAGGAGAAGGGTAGGATGGGTCTCTGGCGGTGCTGGTGGTACTCGGGCGACGGTGGAGGCTGAAGCGGAGGCTGATCCCTATCATGAACTCTGAGAGACATGGGCATGCGGAGGAAACGCTAATGGTGTTGGCGTGAGGAGGAGGAGGCGGAGACAGAGGGTGTGGGACATGTTGGAGGCCCGGCGTCGGTCTGGTCCTTATTTTTAGCCAAGTGTTTCCCACTCCATTTGGAACTCATGCATTCGCAGCATGTTGTACTAGACATGTAGGTGGTGGTTAACCACATTAAAGGTTCTGGCCCTCTACTTATATGCGTTTACGTCAAAGGCGATGCATAATGTAACAACGCTGGCGTGAATCCAGAGGCTTTCTCACAGAAGGCCCAGTGCTGAGAGGACCTGGACCTTTTTGAACGGCGAAAAGAAGCGAGGAGCGGGGTTTTTGGCCGGTGAACCGTTGGGCTGGCGGAATCATATCAGCAGGACCTTCTGCGACGAGCCCTCTCCCTTTTTGTGTTCGGGACCCGTATTGACACAACCCATCGTCTTCCTCTCGTCCCACTGAGAAGCGCTCGCTAAAGCAAATTCCTGCGGAAGAAGAACCAGGAAGGATCCGCAATGTCTTCATTCGATCATCTATCAATCACAACAGGAGACTTGGGTCGTCCTGTACTTTCCTGCATCCAGAATCTGGCGGGCTACAAGCAATGGGCACTGCAAGGCGTTTGCCGACCGCGAAATCATGTATTTTTGGCCGATGACCGGCTTCCTTCACCACCCTGGTGGCAGTCAGTAACTGGGCTTCAGACAGACTAAATCGCCCTCCTTGATCTTGATAAACATGCCATCTTACCCCAACCGTGCATTTTTGTCATCATAGAGGGTCTTCAGACCAATGGATTTTTCCACAGTGGTGTGGTAACAAGCGATTGACATTTGGCTGCTTCATGTTGGACTGAAGCTGATGACACAATTGTGGCCGTGTGAAACTGGGAGTAACGATGAGTAAGACTGCTAGGATGCAGGTTGCATTAACCACTGAAATGACAGATTTGTGCGACGATTGTTCGTTTACTTAGATTCATCATTGCCCTGACCCAGCGGATGAACAGGCCTGACTGTTCCTGGCAACTGACGATCCGCTGGCATGCTTGTTTGTCTCCAGCACAGTAAGAGGAGCACCTTCTTCGTCTGTACCTCTACCACCTCCATGTGCTGACCGCTCTCCGCATCTTCCTCGCTTGACCACCTGCAATTTTTCGCTCCATGTTCCAGGTAAATATAAAAAATTTGAGAAGCTAAAGGAATAGTTTATTGGAGAGGCTCTGATTATTAAATGACGGCAAATCACACTATTCCTCAAATTCCCTCTTAATCAAAACAAAGATTGCTGTGATCAAATTTAACCGGCACAGGTTTGCTATCAAAACAAATCTGGACTGTGCAAAAGTCCAAAACACACAATCTTTTATGTTTTGGTATAATAAAATGGTACTTTTTTTTGCACCTTGTCAATTCCACCTGTGGTGAATATAGAATAGCTGTTTTAAGAATTTACCGTATATGCTGGTTGAGCTGTCAATGAACAGTAACTGGGTGTCGGGCAAGATAAGTCAAAAAACACGTATCTGTTATGTTTTCGTATAATACAACTTTATTTTATATGGCAACCATTCAATTCGACCTGTTTTGATAATAGAATTGCTGTTTTAAGATTTACGTAAAGCTTTCGTCATGAACAGTACTGGGTGCGCAAAAGTGTCAAAAAAACACGTAACTGTTATGTTTTGATAATAATAAGACGGTATTTTTTGTGCAACCATTCAATTCACCGTGGGAATATAGAATTTGCTGTTTGTTTTAAGAGTTTACGTAGATGCTGCGTCAATGAACGTACTGGGTGCGCAAAAGGGTCGAAAAACCACGTATCTGTTAAGTTTTTCGTATAATACTACGGTATTTTTTGCACCATTTTATTTCTTTTTGTTCAATTCACCTGTGGTGAATATAGAATTGCAGTTTTAAGATTTACGTATAGCTGCTTCAATGAACAGTAACTTGGGTGCGCCAAAGTCAAAAAAACACGTATCTGTTATGTTTTTCGTATAATACAAACACGGTATTTTTTTGCACCTTTCAATTCACCTGTGGTGAAAATATAGAATGCTTTTTAAGATGTTACGTAGAAGCTGGCATCAATGAACATACTTGGTATGCGCAAAAGTCAAAAAACACGCAACAATTATGTTTTATGATATAATAAACTAGTATTATTTTGCATCCTTTCAATTCACCTGTGGTTGAATATAGAATTGCTGTTTGTAAGATTACGTAGATGCTGGCGTCAATTGAAACTTACTTGTTGGCAAAGTCCAAAAACAGGTATCATGTTATGTAATCGTGATGAATAAAATGTATTTTTTGCACCTTTTCAATTTCACACTGAGGTGAAATATAGAAATGCTGGTTTTAAGATTTCGATATGCTGGCGTCAAAGAACAGTACTGTGGAGCGCAAAAGTCAAAAAACGACGTAAACTTTATGTTTTGATAAAATAAACGGTATATTTTTTGCTCACCTTTCAATTCCTACCTGTGTGAATATGTAGATTGCTGTTATTAAGATATACGTAAAATGCATGACGTCAAATGAACATACTCATAGTTGCTCAAAAGTCAAAAAAAACACGTAACTGTTATGTTTTTGATATAATAAAACTGTATTTTTTGCACCTTTCATCAATTCACCTTTGGTGAATATAGAATTGTGCTGTTTAAGTATTTAACGTAGATGCCTGCGTCAATTAACAGTACTTGGGTTCGCAAAAGTCCAAAAAACAGGTAGCTGTTATGTTTTCGTATAATAAAAACTTGTATTTTATGCACTCATTTCAATTCACCATTGGAGAATATAGAATGCTGTTTTTAAGATTTACGTAGATGCTGCGTCAATGAACATACTCTGGGTGCGCAAAAGTCAAAAAACGGACGTAACTGTTATGTAATGATATACTAAACTTTATTTTTGCGGACGGGACCTTACAAATTCAACACTGAGTGAATATAGAATTGCAGTTTTAAGATTTACGTAGAATGCTCGCGTCAATGAACATACTCAGGGTGCGCAAAATGTCAAAAAACACGTAACTGTTTATGTTTTGATATAAGTAAAACTTTAGTTTTTGCACCTTTCAAATTCACTCCCTAGGAGAATAATAGAATTTGCTGTTTTAAGATTTACTTTAGATGCGGGCATGCGTCAAATGAACAGTACTGGGTGCGCAAAAGTCAAAAAAAACAACGTAACGTGTGATGTTTTCGTACGATAACACGGTATTTTTTGGCAACAAACAACCAGTGCTGGATTGCTGACTACAAGATTGCTTGGATTGTAATTTTAAGTGCAAGGTTGACATATAAACAGTCACCAGGTGTAATGTGTATAATTGAACACCCTAACGAAATGTATACAGATAATAAAAGTGGATTTTTTGCAGCTAACCAAAGAGACCTGCATTTACTAGAAATGAAAGTTTATATACCAATATAAGATCAGACCTTGCCCAATATCCAGGAAATACTTTCAATAAGCAAAACTGTAAATAATAAAGATATTCCACTACAATATCTACACTAAGTCCTTGGGTGAACTTTATCCAATGTTTTCATTTATATATAGAGCTTGTCTGTGTACGCACCGGCCGGGGGCCCCGCCCCCCGCACAGGTCCCGTCTTAGGTTACCGGCCCAGCCGTGACTTTTTACACAACATCCTGGTAGATCCAGCTTTTAAAATTCTCTAGCTAACTACAAAAATCTTCAAATCTCAAAAAAACTCAATTGGAAGTGTATCACAGCTAATAGTCAGAGTTTCTCTGTGCATAAATAGACTAATTTCGCTGAGTCTGAGTGTGGCCACAGTGCAGAGCGCACTTCCCTTAGTCCCCTATGAGACTCTGAGTAGACACATCGTCATCAACCCTGCAAATCGCATGAACTATTACAAACTAGGACAAGAGAAGAGAAATATTCCTTAGCCCAACAATGCGAACCAAACACTCCCAGTCAATGACGTCGCACACACATCGACACCCGCTCTATACAATAATCATATTTGCTAGGCCGCCAAAATTACAGTCATATGCACACTACGAAATGTCGCTAACAAAAAAGATGATGCACAGATTTTAACCTTAATTATCCGAATGATCTGGAAAATTCTGAACGACCATAAAAAACCTTGTGCCGGATTTCAACTGTTGTCTAAAAAAATCTCACAAACCACACAGTTAACCGGGTAAACGTGATCTATTTCTCCCAGATATTCCAGAATTTAATACCTTATCGGCTAGCCGCTGGTTTTGCGCCTGAGAAATCATTAATTTGGGTGCGGGTATTATCTGCGTTTGCTTTCAGATCTTGAATTTGAAGGTCATGCTCATCTGTTTTTCTTTTCAGTAGGATTTTTAATTTCCGTCTAGACTTGCGCCAAGCCAATCTTTTGCCACTGAATTGCTCATTAGTGAAGTTTTGCAGGTCCCGCAGAAATGTTGCTTAGCGAACCGTCTTAGCGACATAATGGATTTTGAAACTTGTGGACTGGGGGTCAGCTCCATTAGTGAGAGGCTCTTGAGCGGTCTGAGGTTCTAAGGGAGAAGGTGCTGAGGAGTGTGATTCTGTTGCTGGGGTTACTGATGTGTCCCAATCGGTCAGCGATAGATAGAAAGCCCTCCTCATGGAGTTTTCCCGGAAGTCTCGTGAGATTGGTGATGCTAAGAGAGGCTCTGATGCCTGAGGTTTGTCTCCCTTAGAGGATGATTTTGCGTTTTTTGAGTGCCCCATTTTGCTGAGGTATTTTTCCATGTACTACAATAGCTTATGTTTCAAGATTCTGCTCTGTGGGAGATCAGGGGTTTTTTTGGTTTCTTCTCTGACTTGTATGCAGTTCCCGGGCGGGTGATACCTCTGGTTTGAGGTCCCACATGATAAAGGTGCGTTTGCTAGGCTGTTTTTAGAGCGCAAGCAGTATAGAGAAGGAGGAGATGTAAATATTCTTCTTTGTTGGTCTGGTTTATAGGTATTCAAATAACAGGAGGATGCACAACATGCTATTTCTGGGTCACCGTAAGATTCCTAGGTGTGGCAATATGGTTGTGGGGGCAGTATCTGCAGATTGTCAGTGGGGGAACTGGTTTTCCCACAGGCTTAAGTGTTGCATCACGGGTTGTGACTGGGGGCTTTAAGGAGGCTGGCGTTAGTGGAAATGTTCTGGTGATTATACTGGCAATCACAGCCTGCATGCAATTTATTTTCCTTACAGTATCACTGCTTTAGCAGGCATGTAGAAACGCAGGTGGGGGCAGATTATTTCTGCGTGGTGTCCCATTGGTCCAGCCCAGGTCCCTGGTAGGTTTTTTCCTTGCTGGTCTGGTGTCCCTAGTTCTCTCAGGGCGTTTTTACTTGTGCGCCTATTAAGATGGCCGTTTGCCGGCAGCTCATGCGGCAATGGTGATGGCGGGAGAGTTTCGCGGGCTTTTTTTTCCCTCTGCAGGGCCGGGTGCGGGTAGGAGGCTAGTTTTGTTGTCAGTCACCCCCTGGGCTTGGTTGTTAGCCCCGTGTGATCTTCCGTCCTCACAACGGAGGATGGCGGTGCGAGCTCCGCGTTGGCCTGTCTCGGTGTGGGGGGTGGAGGCGGGGAGGCGGCCGGGGGTGACTCCCCGGGGGGGGCCCCGGTCAAAAAAATATCTTGGCGTGCAGTGGGGGAGCCATCGGAGAGGAGGGAAATTACGTGTTTGGGGGATTTTTTGGCTGGAGGCGGTTTCAGCTTTAAAGGGCCCGGCTTTGTGGGAGCACAAGGCGGGGGAGTTGCTTTTTGGTTTTTGCTGCCCCTTTTACCTTCCTCCCCTCCTTCATCCCCCTCCCCCCCCCCCCAAATCCTCTCGGTTTTCGGAGGGCTAGGGTTTTGTTCCGGCCAGGGCCGTGTCCAGGTTTAGTTCCCGGGGTTTATAATGCCGCTCGGAAGCCCCCTCTTCTGCTCTTTCCATGGCGGGCAAACCGGAATCTCTGGGTTTACTTTTAATTTTGGGTTTGATAAACTAATTTTTGTTTTTTTTGGATTTAAAATTTCGATTTTGGATAATAATTTGAACTACCCCATAGAAAAGTACAGTGGTAAACTACCTCCATCCCATGTGTCTTCTCGCCCATGTGTTTTATAATATCCGGGGTTGGTGAGATAAGGGTTGCAGAAATTTCCGGGGATATGATTCCAGAGTGCGTCTGTTTCTTTTTAATCATTTGTCACTAAAAAATTTCCCACAATGGATTTGAATCGGCCCAAACTTTGAGGAAAGGGTAGATAATCTTTTCGGGTCAAGGTTAAAAGGCTAAGTGATGTCAGTCTCCCCTTTCTTTTTTCCCTAGTACAGAAGGGATATAAAGTTTTTGCAGGATCTTTAATAAATATATTCCCTTTTTTGGCATTAGATTGCTATAAAAATATCTTTAAAAACAGGTTTAGATGTGTGGGTATGAGAGCTACCCCCTTTTGACAAAACTTTTTCCCAATTTGTACATTAGTGATCGATCGGGTTAATTAAAGCGTTGTTAAAGGAAACTTGGGCATTTAAATGTGGAACAGTGATGCCCGTGTTGTTCAAAAATTTTGACCTTAGTTTTTTAGTCAGTGCTAACCCCAAAAGTAATAATAACCCGGGGTTTCAATTGTAACACTACTATCTTATTTATGTCATAATTGTTCCCTTTTTTCTTTTAGTTTTTAATGTCTTTCCCAAACGCTTAAGAAAGTATTGGTAAACATTTCGGATATACCGTATGCGCCTCCAGAAATGTTGAGTAATTTTCATTTCGCCCCGGGAATGTGGGGGGGTTTGTTTAAAATTCAAAAATTTTTAAAGGGGGGTTCTTCCTTCCCGTGGCGGTGATATGAACGGAAGCTACTGAATCGGGAGGCATTCTGGATTTTTTTGTTTGCAACTAGATTTCCACAAAGTTTAAATAAACGTACTGATTTAATTTATAATTATTAGTTATTTTATCTGTAAATTTGGATATTATATGTGGTATACGTTTTTTTTTTTTTTTTGCCTTGCATACATTTTGTTTTGTATACTATTTCCTCATGACATCATTGATTGCTCACTTGTTTTAGTAATTATAAATACCAATGTGTTCTCTACAGAAATGTGCCTATGAAGAAGGGCTGTTGCACAGCCTGAAACGCGTGAGGCGGTTTTTCCTGTTTTTGTCCTGTTTTTGCTCCATGTTTGGCTTTTAATCTTGGCATAATAAAAGTTTTGTATTTTTGGAAGCTGCACCTTTTCTCTCCTTTTTATATGTAGATTCATACTGGGGAACTTGGCGGTCTTGGGATCTGGCTAGGAGACACTGATGAGTAGTTATGACAGAAGCTGGGATCATGACTTTCTTAGTGTCCCCAGCCCTTTTAAGCAGGAAGAGTGGCTGGGAGGGGGGGGGTGTAAGAGGTTGAGTTTCCTCGAGACCCATCTGCTGGTGATGTCTCCTTCCCTGGCTAAAGTGGAATTTAATTCTCTGTCTCCTTTACTGTGTGCCCGTGCCCTTGAGATTCCCTCTTTGTACCCACAGACATAAATCTAATTTTGCCTATTTGGGTTAAATTTGTAGCAAAAATTCACAGTGAAGAAAAAAAAACCAATTAAAAAATAACTTTTACTTGATATGCCTTAAAAGAATGCCCTCCAAAATGGAGGACCCACAGCAACAAACACCAAAATTTGTTCTCCTAGAGAGGAAAAAAAATGCTGGTTCCTCTAAATCTAAATATCCAATATAGTGGTGCGACCCAAAGGGTGAAAATTGCCCCCCTCGGCGGAGTAAGTCGCCCCAACGGGAGCGGCCCCACCTTTTTGAGAGCGCACCCTAGGTCAGACCCTTAAAACAGTTCCTAAAAGGATACCAGCAGGACTCCCATATGTGCTATAAGACACTCTAGGAAAAAACAATTCTATCCACAAAAAATTCATTCTTTTAGTCACATGTACAAAACAAGAAAAAAAAAAAAAAACAACAACGTTCTTTTGTATCATTAATTCAAAAACCCGTTGTGATTTTTTCAAGACCCGACGCGTTTCCCCCAAAATTCTATAGGTTACATCAGGGGTAAAAAAGAACATTTAGCCAACAAGACTAAAAATCACAGCATACATAACTAATAGATAAAGATACTTAGCAATGATATCCTTAATGGTGGTAATGCCGTCAAGATAATCCAATAAGATACAGATTGATGATGTGTCTGATGCCTCATTGGGGGGAAACGATACTTCCATGCTCCCCATGGAGATCTTTAAAGTGGACACCACCGTAAGTGATCCACAAACCACATCATCACTTGCTGTCCACCCCCCCACCCCACGGAAACCAAATCGGGCCCCGCAGAGAGAGTAGAGATCTCTCAATCCAGATAGTTCACCATGGGAAGACGGGTTTGGGCCCCCTTTTGTGGATAAGTGAGGCGTCTACCGCCACTAACACACATGACATCGTTTGCAGAGGTGCGACGGAAAATTGTACATGCGAAAGACACCGTTCAGAGCAAAACGCTACTCGACGGTGCAACACCCCAGCGCCAATACAAATATAATAACAGCCCAAATATATGCATACTTTGCTGTATAAAAACATCCAATCTATACATATGAGTGTAATAGATAAAGAGGGAAGCATAAAGCAAACGCCACCTGAGGATCATAATCAGATAAATAAAAGATCAGAATAGATGTGTTGGACAAACCTGTCCCTATAAGCCAACACTGGCACGATCACCAAAGTGAACCTTTCCCTACCTTTAGGATATTATTTTAGATATAGAAAATACAGTTAAAACACTTGTCATAAACAATAGATATACCGGCTATACCCAGTACATAATTGTAAAAATATACTGTAGTGAACTCATTTGGATGTATAAAGTAATGAATAATGTTAAAAAAAGCAGCCAAAATATAATAACTCATTCAGGCCGCTTTGTTGCATAGTTTTGAGCCTATACTCCATTCAGTCTCCTTACAGAGGAGGATTTTATCTATGTCACCTTTTCTAGAGGAAGTCTGGATTTTTTCAATACAAACAAAAGAAAGACAAGTATAATCACCCTTGTGGTACTCCCACACATGACGGGTCAATGGGGGGTCTCTGCGATGTCTCACATCCCCCAAATGTTCCCCCTTATCCTAGTTTTTTATGTATCTAGTTGTTTTTCCTACATACTGTTTTTTTACATTGACAGGTACAAGGGTAGACTACCCCTTTAGAGTAACAATTGAAGAATTCTCGGATCCTGAAGATTTGTCCTGTGACCTGACACACAAATTCCTTGGTTTTTTTGCACATAGGGGGCATGATACACACTTACCCCACAATTGTACATACCAATAGGTCTGCGTTCTAACCAAGACTGGGGTTTGGGTGGAGGGGGTGTAGTGACTATGTATTAATCTATCCTTGCAGCGACCTCCCTCTCCGATATTTTCACAGAGGGGCTAAATGGAACAACGCCTTTCAACTCCTTGTCCGCTCGAAATAGATACCAGTATTTCCTCAAGATCTTATATACTTCATCACGACAGTCAGCATACGTCCCAATGACTCTCACTATCGATTTCTCTTGGGCTCTTTTGGACTAGGGGTTTAGAAGGGACGTTCTAACCTTCTCCAAGGCATATTTAAAGGCCGATTTTAAAAATCGGCAAAGGATAACCCCTATCCAGAAAGCGTTCCTTCAGGTCATTGGACTGTGCATAGAATTCTTCAATGTTTGAGCAATTACGCCTCATCCTAAGATATTGTCCCTTTGGGATACCTCGTTTTAAAAATCGGTGGATGGTGGCTCTCCCCCTCTCAGTAGATTATTAGTTATGTGGTTTCCTAAAGGTGGTTGTTTGTAGGTTACCTGCTTCATCCTTCCAGATTTTAACATCCAAAAATGATATTCCTCTCTCATGGATTTCTGAGGTAAAACTGAGACCAATTTCATTGATGTTAAGAGTATCAAATGAAAGAATGAAAGTGAGCCTCAGTGCCTTGACATAATATAAAAACATTGTCGATGTATTTTCACCCACAAAAAAAATACATGAGGTATAGATCTCTAAAGCCTCACTGAACACCCGGGTCTTCTCCCACCACCCAGGGAAAAAATTTTTCATACGAGGGGCACATGGGCTCCCCATAACTGTGCCCCTGAGCTGGTGGTTGAAACCCCGGGTCCATACAGGAAGAAATTATGGGTGGTACAAATTCCAAAAATTGGAGTACCAGTGTATTATGATTGGCATGCCTGTTGCTTCTAGTATGCAGAAAAGATTCAACCGCCTTCAGTCCATAAGAATGGGGAATACTACTGTAGAGAGCCTCTACATCCACCGAGGCCAATTTTACATCGGCATCCACCGAGATTCCTTCCAATTTTCTAAGCAAATCCGAGGTATCCCTCAAGTAGGAGGGCAAAGTGACCACAAATTCCCTCAAGATTTCATCTAGGTAAATCCCGATGTTTTGTGTGAGAGACTCAATTCCGGACACTATTGGGCGTCCCTTCAGAGGGACTAGTCCCTTATGGATTTTGGGCAAGGCATAGAATGTCGCTATTCTAGGTTTTTTTGGTAATAAGAATTGTGATTCTTCTTTAGATAGTGATCCCATCTCCATCCCTTCAATCACGATGTTTTCTAGTTCCTTCAAGAAAATCTCCGTAGGGTCACCAGGAAGTATAGCATAATTAGAGCGGTCATTAAGTATTTTTAAACACATTTTATTATATTTTTCATGATCCAAGATAACTATATTGCCCCCCTTATCGGAGGGCTTAATTATCAAATTGACATCTGACTCAAGATTCCATGACAAGATTCAAAACAGCATTAACAAAGTCTGTCAACCCTTCAGGTGTTTTGCAGGAATTAAAGAAAAGTAAAATTACACAAATTAATTTTTTTCTAGAATTTAGTAGATGTTAAAAGACGAACTCAACTCGATATTAGTTTCCATGAATCTAATATTTTTAGAAATGTACCTTATGTGGCCTTAGTATGTTATTTGACTCAACCACAGGCCTCAGAATAGGAGGAGCACCAACTGGGGCTACTTTTTTGTTAGGATATTTTATAAGGACCATATCAGGTTTCCTAAAACCTAAAAAAAAAAAAACACTCCTAAAAATATGCTACTACTGAAAGTACACCCTTTTAGCAATTCAGAGGGGTGTAGTGAGTAGACAAGTAAGCATTGTCAGCACTTCAGCTGCAAAATAGATCAAGGCTCTTATTCAAAACTTGTTAAAATCCATAACAGCACAGATTCTTATGTGTTTCAGGCCAGTCAGCAGTCCTTGATCATAGCACGAGGGGGTGAAACCTCTCCTCCCCGTACATAGTAATCCAAACAAACTAACTCTTTAGAAGATAGTATGAAACAACAAAGCAAGCATGACACTTGACTATTTGTTTAGATATTAACCATATACCAACCAGAAATGTGTACCAAGTTGATAAATAAGCAAGATAGACAAAATGTTGCTAGATGATATTAGCATAATAATATATTCTAAAGCATACAGTATGGCGTACATATAATGCACTCTTTAACAACGTTTAATAATTTGGTATAGAAAACATAGTCACAATCCTTTTTACAGTAACTGAGTGGAATGGGCGATACATCGATGGGCTGCTTATTGTCTGGTCAGATGTATCACCCACTCACCAAAAATTCTAGGATTACATCAATGAGAAAACTATAAATCTTAGCTTTACGATGCATACATCAGAATCAAACATATGTTTTTTTTTATTCAATACACCCATACACCCTAATAGATGGTAAGCTCTTGCGAGCAGTGCCCTCACACCTCGTGTCTCATTTGTCAGTAGCTTTTTTATAATGTAATGTCTGGTTTGTCTGTGCTTATTCCCTCTATATTGTAAAGTGCTGCGGAATATGTTGGCGCTATATAAATAAAGATTATTATTATCATTATTATTATAATGATGCTATAAAGAAACCTCAAATATACCAAAGGTGATATTACACTACATAGAAAACTGTTGGCAGGAAATACCATATTACGAGCCGATAATTGCCAGGCACCTTATACCATATGGAGCGATCCCTACAGGAGAATTCTTTAGAGCCAAAATTGCTTGTTCACCAACAACATATTTTCGTAAGTAATATTTTGAAGACATTAAGGGAAATTAGCTATAAAGCCTGGATGCTACAGTCAGCACAAATTAAAACTGAAATTTTTTTTTAAAACTGATCAAATTTCAATAAAGAACATTAAAACTACAACATCAGTATAAGGTGCTATCGAACATATGATCGTAAGGAGTTTCCTGTTAACCTAAATGAACACAGAATCTTGGGGACCTTGTCTCTCCAAAGTAATACAGCTAAGTAGAAGTGTTGGTTTTCCCAAAAGGGATTTTGAATATGTGGGGGAAGCAGATGTAACATCTGCACATACATTAGCTCAGAAGACGGAGTACACCCCTCACATTTTTGTAAATATTGTGTTATACCTTTTCATTGGACAACACTGAAGATATGACACTTTGATACAATGTAAAGTAGTCTGTGTGTACAGTAGCTTGTATAACAGTGTAAATCTGATGTGCTCTTAAAATAACTCCACACGCAGCCATCAATGTTTAAACTGTTGACAATAAACGTGAATACATCCCTAAGTGAAAATGGACTAATTGTGCCCAAAGTGTCAATATTTTGTGTGGCCACCATTATTTACCAGCACTGCCTTAACTCTCTTGGGCATGGAGTTCACTGGAACTTCACAGGTTGCTACTGGAATCCTCTTCCACTCCTCCAATGCATCACGTTGCTTCTGAACGTTTGAGACCTTGTGTTCCTCTACCTTCCATTTGAGGATGCCCCACAGATGCTCAATAGGGTTTAGTTCTGGAGACATGCTCGGCCAGTTCAGCTCCTTTACCTGAATTTTGTTTAGCAAGGCAATGGTTGTCTTAGGGGTGTTTGGGGACATTATCATGTTGCAATACTGCCCTGCAGCTTAGTTTCCAAATGGGGTGGATCATGCTCTGCCTCAGTATGTCACAGTATACGTTAGCATTCATGGGTCCCTCAATGAACTGTAGCTCACCACATCAGCACTCATGCAGCCCTAAACCATGACGCTCCCACCAGCATGCTTGACTGTAGGCAAGACACACTTGTTTTTCTACTTCTTACCTTGTTGCCACTGCTCACGCTTGACACCATCTTAACCAAATAAGTTTATCTTGATCTATCAGACCACTGGAAATGGTTCCAGTAATCCATGTCTTTGGTCTGCTTGTCTTCAGCAAACTGTTTGGGAGCTTTCTTGTGCATCACCTTCAGAAAACACTTCCTTCTGGTAGGACAGCAATGCAGACTCATTTGATGCAGTGTGCAGCATATGGTCTGAGCACTGACAGGCTGGCACCCCCACCCCTTTAACCCATTCAGTACTGGCCACATTCATACCAAGTCTGTTCTAAGTGTAACCTTTCTTGATAAACCACTGTGTGGTCTTGGCCACCATGCTACAGCTCAGTTTCACGGTGTTGGCAATCTTCTTATAGCATAGGTGATCTTTATGTGGAGCAACAATTCTTTGCCCTAAGGTACCACGTTGAACTTCCAGTGAGCAGTATGAGAGAGTAATAACACCAAAGTTAACATACCTGCTCCACATTCACGTCTTAGACCCTGTAACAGTAACGAGTCACATGCTGCCTTGGAGGTAAATTAGCAAATTGGGCACAATTTGTTTATTTTCACTTAGGTGTGTACTTACTTTTGCTGACAGCGGTTTAGACTTTGATGGCTGTGTTGAGTTTTTTTTTGAGGGGACACCAAATTTACACTGTTACGCGAGCTGTAAACTGACTACTTTACATTGTGTCAAAAGACAGAATAAAATATGTACAAAAAATGAGAGGGGTGTACACAGCCAAATATAGTATGTGTTAAAAAGTAAAAAAAAATCCTAATAATAAAGGGACTCTAAAATTCAGTAGCTAGTGGTTGAGACAAATAGCGCACTAAAGCCACATATAGTCAAAACCAGAAGTTTACGTATGCTATGTAAAAAGACACATAGGCATGTTTTTCTCACTATCTGACATGAAATCAGAATAAAAATTACCCGTTTTAGGTCAATTAGGATTCCCAAAATTATTTATATTTGCCAAATTCCAGAATAATGACAGAGAGAATTTTTAAGGTATTTTTATTACTTGCTGCAAACACAAAAGTTTACATACACTTAATGGTTGAGCTGGGAGGCTTGGCCTCTTGGCATTGACGAGGTTTGGGAGGGTATCCCTCCCTTACTTCGCTGCTGTTTGTTTTTGTTTTTTCTTTCTCAAATTTCTACATACGTAGAAATTTATACTTTCCCTGGAGCCCGACGGACTGATTTGAACTAGGCACGTTAACAGATCTTTTTACATTAAGTGTTGTGGGGTTTTTTTAGCTTATTTTCTTCCCTTTGCCTTCCTGATGTTGTTAAGTCTGTCCCCCTTTGCTTTGGGATCTATTATTTTATATAAGGAGTATGTGGGTTTTCAGGAGTTTTCCTGTGCGATAATGCTCTATATTATTTCTATCACGATCCCATTGATATTGTTGTTACTGTATCATATGTCTATTGGCCGCTACCAGATCATATCATATTGCTTTTTCTTCTGTATTTATAGAAAATGTTCAATAAAACTTAATGAGTAAAAAAGTTTACATACATTTACTATGCCTCTAAACAATTTGGAGCAGCCTATATGATGATGTCATGTCTTTGGAAGCTTCTGATGGGCTTATTGGCAACATCAGAGGTAATTGGAGACACACCTGTGGATGTATTTTTTATGCACACCAGAAACACATTGCTTCTGTGTATAACATCATGGGAAAGTCTAAAGAAACCAGACAAGATATCAGGAAGAGAATTGGGGACTTGCACAAGTCTGTTTGTATAGATGAATGAGGCATCTTCAGGTATCTGGAAATTGCACCCAAGGATGATTCAATTATATGTAAGTACAAACAAGTTGGGAATGTCCAGCTATCACACTGCTCAGACAGGAGATGGGTTCTGTGTCTCAGAGATGAATGTGCTTTGCTTCAACATGTGCTTATAAACCCAAGAAGAAAAGTAAAAGACCTTATGAAGATGCTGGCGGAAGCTGGTAAGATTGCGTCATTATCTACAGTGAAATGAGTACTGTATCAACATGGGCTTAAAGGCCACTCTGCCAGGAAGAAGCTATTACTCCAAAAGAAACATATAAAAACCAGATTAATGTTTGCAAACGCACACAGGAACAAAGACCTACATTTTTGGAGACATGTCCTGTGGTCCGACGTAACTAAAATGTAACTATTTGGCCATAATGACCATTTTTACATTTGGAGGAAAAAGGGAGGACACCTTCTCAACTGTGAAACACGGGGGTAGCAGCATCATGTTGTGGGGTTGTTTTGCCGTGAAAGGGACTGGTGCACTTCACAAAATAGATGGCATCATGAGGAAAGAAGATTACTGAAGCAACATCTCAAGACATTAGCCAGGAAGTTAAAGCTTGGGCGGAAATGGGTCTTCCAAATGGACAATGACCCGAAGCATACTGTAAAACTATTTACAAAGTGGCTTAAGGATAACCAAGTCAATGTTTTGGGGTGGCCATCACAAAGCCCTAATTTCAATCCTATTGAAAATTCATGGGCAAAGCTGAAAAGGCAGATGCGAGCAAGACGACCTACAAACATGGCTCAGTTACACCAGTCCTGTCAAGAGGAATGGGCCAAAAATCCTACCAACTATTGTGAGAAGCATGTGGAAGGATATCCAAAACTTTTAAACCCAATTTATAAAGTTTAAGAGTAATGCTATCAGTATTTGAAATGAAATGTATGTAAACTTTGCAGAAAGTAATAAAATGCCTTAAACAAATCTCTCTCTCATATTATTCTGGAATATGGCAAATATAAATAATTTTGGTAATCCTAATTGACCTAAAACGTGTGAGGTTTATTTTGATTTCATGTCTGATAGTGAGAAAAACATGCATACGTGTCTTTTTCTATAATGTATGTAAACTTCCGGTTTTAACTGTATGGGATATTTTTAAAAACGGCAGTGTCAGTGGAATCAATATTGAGTTGCATTTCTCTGTTAACACCTACTGTGTTCTAATAAATAACGCATTACAATTGTAAAGTTGCAAAAAAAAAAAAAAAAAAAAACACATTTAGAAATTTGCTTCAATTCATGTTAAACACCTGGAGGGTAAACAAACTAAGCGGTGCGTTTTCTTTTTAAATGGAGTCATTTATGGGAGTGTTTAACATACAGGCCCTTTAAAGCCATGTCAGAGCTGGACCCTAAAAAAAATTTTAGTTGCAAATTTTCTTGAAAATGTAAAAAATTGCTTCAAAATATATAAGCCCCCTAATGTCCTAAAGCAATAAAAAAAACATTTAAAAATGATGCCAACAAAGTAAACATATAATAAATGTTAGTTATGAACTATATTGTGAGGTATAACTGTCTTACGTACATACATTTTTGAAGTTAGAAAGTGGCAGATTGATCCAAATTTTCTTGGCATATTGATATTTTTTCAAACATAAAGACAGTATCAACCAAAAATTATTATAACAAAGCATAATGTGTCACAAGAAACAGCCACTAAATCACATATACTTGTGATTTAGAGGCTGTTTTCTTGTGAAAAACCATAAAAAAGTTATTCCCACATAACATGTCATCAGATTTAAAAAATGGGGCTCTGTCTCTTACGAAAGGGCGACTGGTGAGCCCACTCCCCTGGTTATGTTGTGGATCACCTTTCTCTCTCCCCATGGTTTTCCCATAAGATTTAAGGTTTTATAATATCCGGTTCTGTTGCTCTTATTCAATTTGGAGGTACACGGGCTGCCCTGGAGCTTGCCTGTCTTACACGTTCCCCACATAGGGTTGGGCTTTCCTCTGGACCGCTGTTTGGTTTGGTGGCTGCCCTGGTCTTCCTTTAGGATTTCCAATAGTTTATGATGTGGGGGGACTTTTTCCTCCTGCTTTTTTGTGTTATTTGCTTTGTACTGGTTGTGTATTGTTTGTCCCCTCCCTCACCCTCCTCCTTCCACCCCCCCCCCCTTTTTTTTTTTTTTTTTTCCCCCTCTTTTCTCTCTTCCCCTGTCCGGTGGGGCCTGGAGCGGTGCGCATCTCATTGGCGGGTCTCCCGTTCTTTTAAATGGGGGATCTTAATATAGTTTCTTATAACGCAAAGGGGCTTAATGCGCCTAATAAACGGGCCCAAGTCCTATATCATTTACATCGTCAGAAAACGCATATAGCTTGTTTTCAAGAAACACATTTCAAATCTTCTAATGCCCCGGTGATAAGAAACAAATATTTTTCGCACTGGTACTTTGCTAATTTTCCGCATTCCAAAAGTAGGGGTGTAGCCATTGCCATTCATAAATCTTTGTCACATCAGATGGTACAGTGTATAGTAGATGAAGAGGCGAGGTACCTAATTTTAATACTTACCATTAATGGACATAGGTTTACGATTGTGAACATTTATGCTCCTAACCAGGGTCAGGTATCTTTTCTTTTGGAGGTCCTTGAGAAATTGCATACCTGCGCACAGGGTACTGTCCTGTTCTGCGGTGATTTCAATCTCACACTTGATCCAACCTTGGACAACTCCACAGGACGCTCTTCTGCTTCTTACTCAGCGATTAAGAAGGTCAAAAGAGCTTTTTTGCAATTTCAATTAGTGGATGGTTGGCGGCTGCAACACCCATCTGATAGAGATTATACGTTTTACTCTACGCCACACGATTCATACAGTCGCATTGATTATGTCATGCTCCAACACCACGCTCTTCCCTGGTTGAGATCCTCTTCCATAGGAAGTGTTGTATGGTCGGATCACGCGCCAGTGTCCATCTCTCTCTACCTCCCTAATATGGCTTCTAAAGCACGGATCTGGAGGTTGAATGAGTCTCTGTTACTGGACACGGTGTGTCTGGCGGATTTGAAACAGACCATCGAACATTTCCTGGTCCATGATCATGACTCAACCAAACTTATTTTCCAATGGGAAGCCCTCAAATGCGTCATACGAGGCATTCTGATTAAACACGGTAGCCGTCTTAAGAAGGCCCGTTCGGCTGCCATGGTGAAAGCCCTTCAGAAGGTGGCGGTGTTGGAGGTCCAACATAAACAAGCTCTCTCTAAGGGTGTGCTGCAGGATCTCCTGGTGGCTCGGCTTGAAGTTCGTCGTTTGCTCGACGCCTCTTGGGGCAAGTTTCTTCAGCTCTGCCGGAGCAAATTCTATGAATATGGAAATAAAAGTGGACGTCTTCTGGGCCACCAGGGAGAGACTGGCGCAGTCTTTTATACCTAGTATAAAACAGCACTCGGGTCGGATTGCACACACTACTGAGGAGATTGCGGCTGAGTTTAGCTCCTTTTACTCTAAACTATATAATCTCCCTGCCACCCGTCCCTCTCCATCCCAACCTAGGACTAAACCTCCTTCTCCTTTTCAGGCGCTCCCATCTGAAGTTATCCAAGTCTTGGAGGAGCCTTTCTCTGAGGCGGAGTTGGAGGCTGTTGTTAAGGATCTCCCGAGTGGAAAGAGCCCTGGGCCTGACGGCTTCACAAATGTTTTTTTTAAAACACTCCTGCCTTCCCTCTCCTCATTTATGCTTAGGACTTTTAATAGTATCTCGGCCTCCTCCCCTTTTCCCGAGGGTTCTACGTTGGCCCATATTTCAGTTCTTCCTAAAGCAGGGAAAGACCCTCAGGTTTGCGGGAGTTATAGGCCCATCTCTCTTTTAAATGTTGACCTTAAAATTTACTCTAAATTGTTAGCAAACCGTTTGAATCCGTATCTTCCCACCCTGATTCACCCAGACCAGGTGGGCTTTGTTCCGGGACGAGAGGCCCGGGATAACACCCTTAAGACCCTAGATATTATCCAGTATGCCCGACAGCAGGGGGGCCCCATGATGGTCCTGTCTCTCGACGCTGAAAAAGCGTTTGACAGGATCTCATGGGACTCACTGTCCTCTACTCTTGAACACATAGGACTTGGCCCCAAATTTACAGGGAAAATTCTCGCTCTGTACCAAAACCCTTCCGCTAAGGTTAAGATCAATGGCTCCCTTTCGGACACTTTCAAGATACATAATGGCACGAGGCAGGGCTGCCCCCTTTCCCCACTATTGTATGTTCTGGTCATGGAACACCTGTTACATGCCATACGTAATAATCCGGACATCAATGGGGTAGTGATCGGAGAGCGGGAATTTAAATGCTCGGCCTTTGCCGATGATCTCCTGATATACTTAACTAACCCTCACGTATCACTGCCCTCCTTGATGTCCGAACTGACGTCTTTTAGCGCGTGGTCCAACTACAAAATCAACTACACTAAATCTGAAGCTCTTAACGTAACCCTTGATCAAGCGTCAGTCTCCGCCCTTAAAGCCAATTTTCCATTCTCCTGGCCACAGAATGGCATCTCTTATTTGGGCACCAAAATCCCTTCGAATCCTTCGCAGTTATTTGATGCTAACTTTCTTCCCATGTATCGGAATATGTCATACTCTGAAGGGATGGGGCCAAAAGGGCTTTTCTTGGTTCGGGAGAATGAATATTCTGAAGATGTCTATCCTCCCTAAACTTTTGTACTTATTCCAGACTGTCCCTGTTGCTATTCCAGCCTCATTTTGGGTCCAACTTCAGCGTTGCTTTAAGGATTTCATTTGGCAATCTGGTCGACCCAGAATCAGGAGAGAGTTGTTGACGCGGCCTAAGGGCGAGGGAGGAGCGGGTCTTCCTGACTGCAGACTCTACTACCTGGCTGCTGCACATGCACGTTTCTTAGATCTAGTACACAACCCACATGAAAAACTGTGGGTATATATTGCCCAGACGCTATGTCGGCAATCACTAATTTCTCTCCCGTGGGCTAGGGATTCCTTGTTCTCTGTCACCTACCATTTCTCCCTTACCACCCTCCATACCCTCACCATAATACGGAAGTCTCGTACTTCCGAGAAGTTACTGGACCTTAACGGGCTACTGTTTCCGGTCTCGGATAATCCTGCGTTCCCTCCGGGGTCCTCAGGAAATCTATTTCTGGGCAGTTCTAAGTTAGCTCCCATTTTAACAACTCATATCCAGGAAAATGGACGTCTACTTTCTTTATCTCACATCATAAAAGGTCGTCCCCCCTCCCTTAGGAACCATTTTGAATACCTGCAGCTTCAACACTTCTTTAACTCCACTATTGGCAAGCTTGATTTGTCCAAAACGCTTTCCCCGTTTGAGAAGCTTTGTATGAAGTCTACACTCCCTAAACACCTAGTTTCGTTGATTTATCATTGGCTGGTCTCTCCGGCTAATGATCCTCCTCCTTCCTATTGTGTAGGGTGGGAGAGGGAATTGCAACAGACATTTTCGGAGGAGCAATGGCAGAAGTGCTTTTATCTTACGCATAAAGCTGTCATAGCTTGCAAAGCGCAAGAGACTAGTTTCAAGATTCTGACTAGGTGGTACAGGGTGCCGGTCCTGCTCCATAAATGGTTCCCCAATACCCCTGACACCTGCTGGCGTTGTAATAAGGAGGTAGGTACCATGTCTCATATATGGTGGGGGTGCTCAGTTTTAAGGGATTTCTGGAGGAAGGTGTTACGGGCCGTACGAGATTGTACCGACATCGTTATCCCGGACTCTCCAGAGGCCACACTCTTATTTATGTATAATTGCTCTCGAATCTCCTATAAAAAGTCTCTAGTTAGGCACCTGTTACAAGCCGCAAAAACGGTCATCCCACGCCACTGGCGTCAAACTACTCCCCCTTCATTGTCAGAATGGGTAGACGAGGTCGCATCGACATTTCGTATGGAGGAACTGATTGCACGTTCTTATGAGGACGCAATGAGGGTTTTGGCTACTTGGGGACCCTGGACGGCATACCAGTCGTCTCCTGGATTCAAGGCTCTTTTGACTTAGTGAGCTCATTGGACCCCTTTTGCGTTTAGCCCATTCTTTCTCGCCTTATCATGGGTTGGCACTGCCTGGGCCCTGCCGGACTGGTTCCCCCTCCCCCCCCCCCATTCCTATGTTTTTGAATTTTATTCCTTTTTTTTTTGTTTTTGTTTTTCTTCTCTTTGTTTTGTGTGTCGTTAGTCTGTTATAGCACACTCGAGCCCACATTACTGAGTCGTAACATGTTTTGCTGGCTCGCGCTCCCTTCTCCTTTGCCGGAGTGTAATTGTCTCAACTCTAGATTCTTCTGCAAGGGTCCTGTGAGGCTTTTATAGTAAACTGTACATAAGCTGATCTTGTTCTGTACCTGGCTCTTTCATCAGTTTGTTTGAAGCTGTGTTTTTTCTCATTCATATTGTACAATGCCTGCTTTATTAGAGTGTGTTTAAAGTTTTCCTGAAAATCTTTAATAAAATCTATGATGAAAAAAAAAAAAATGGGGCTCTGTAATAAAGTTAAAACTGTCTGCAGCAGTAAGGGGTTAAAGGGAACCTGTTACATAGGTTATGCCACCCTTGCTAAGGACAGCAGAAGCTAGTGACAGACATGCTGTTTCCTGTAGTGTTTCTCTTATTCTGTAAGATAATGTCGTTTCAGAGTATTTAATATTCAAATCTGGCAGCTTGCAGCCTGTTCCCCCAGAAAAAAATTCACTTTATCCATGAGCAGGCTTAAGCCCCTCCCACTCAACAAGCCCTGCCCACTTATTGCCGATTCAGCCTTTTACTTTGAATAGGTAGAAACCTGTGAATAATGAACAGGTGGGTGGGGCTATCCATGATGGGTGGATGTGGCTAATACCTGCTCATGAAGTAAATGGACTTTTTCTGGCAGAGCACGCTGTAAACTACAGGATTTGAGCATTAAACTACAGTATCTTACAGAATAAAAGACATACCACTGGAAACAGCATGTCAGTCACTAACTAGCTTCTGTGGCCCTCAGCAAGTGTAGTCTATGTGACAGTTTCCCTTTAAGTGACCTTCAACTAAAGTATCCTATGATATCCTCTTTTTTTATTATCTGCCCACAGATACAAAAGACAAATATTTGCTAAACTCCCTTTTGATGAATGGAACTCAAAATATGAATCAATAATACTAAACCTCCTCATAAGTCCCATATAATATGCATATATAAATATCTGCATTCTTCCCTGGAATACGAGGTTACCAAAAGTTTGTGGGAGAGTAACAGGAATATCCTGATGTAACAGACTCAGATTTTTCTTTCAGACTGGCGGGATATATTCTATAAGGGTATGTTCACACGGAGTATTTCAAGGCGTAACTCGGCACATAATTGTGCTGCAATACTGCCTGCAAGTACGGCAATTTATAGCTCTCATCAGCATATACACGGCAATAGAAGCCATGGAAAAGAAATTACATGTCACTTCTTCCAGGCGCGTAAGTGAAAGTCAATGGGAGCCATCTGTCAGCACTTTACAAGTATGCACTGGCCAGTGCAAAATTTCTAAACACCATACGTATTTCGGGGTGTAAAGTACTAACACTTCACGTACTATTAGTATGAGGCACTATGTTTGTATTTGAATATTACTTTAATTGAATATACACAGCAG
Source organism: Phyllomedusa bahiana (assembly GCA_025379985.1). Taxonomy (NCBI): domain Eukaryota; kingdom Metazoa; phylum Chordata; class Amphibia; order Anura; family Hylidae; genus Phyllomedusa; species Phyllomedusa bahiana. The sequence continues at coordinate 23,605 of JAODAL010003710.1, forward strand.
TGTGACACATAATGCTTATTATAATTTCTATTTCGTATTTGTTCCATTAAGTGGTTTTGTTTCCTTCACATTTACAATTCTTCTTTCATAAGCCTTCTCGCAAAGGTAAATAAACCCCTCACATTTTTGTAAATACTGTATTATATCTTTTCATGGTGAAGCACTGAATATATGACACTCTGATACAATGTAAAATAGTCACTGTAATACAGTGTGATACAGTGTAAACTTGTTGCTCCCTCAAAATAACTCAACACGCAGGTGTCAATGTCTAAACCACTGGCAACAAAAGTGAGTACAGCACTAAGTGAAAATGGACAAATTGGGCCCAATCTGCCATTTTCCCTTCACAGTGTCATGTAGCTCATTAGTGTTAAAAGTTTTCAGGTGTGAATGGGGATCAGTTGTGTTAAGTTTGATGTTAATCCCTCTCACACTGGTCACTGGAAGTCCAACATGGCACCTCATGGCAAAGAACTCTGAGGATCTAAAAAAGAATTGTTGCTCTAAATAAAAATGGCCTAGACTATAAGAAGATTGCCAACATCTTGCAGCATGATGGCCAAGACCATATAGTAGTTTAACAAGACAGGTTCCACTCAGAACAGGCCTCACCATGGTCAACCAAAGAAATTGGGTGCACATGCTCAGCATCATATCTAGAGATTCTCTTTTCACAATAAATATATGCATTGAAGCATATGCTCTGCAGCATTGCAGCAGAGGTTAAAGGGTTGGTAGATGAGCTTGTTAGTGCTTAGACCATACACCGCACTCTGCATCAGATTGGTCTGCATAGCTGTAGTTCCAGGAAGCCTGTTCTAAAGATGATACATAAGAAAGTGCTGAAGACAAGCAGACTAAGGGCAAGGATTACTGGAACCATGTCCTGTGGTCTGATCATTTGGTTCAGATGGTTTCAAATATTTCTCGTGGCAACCAGGTGAGAAGTACAAAGACAAGTGTGTCTTGCCTACAGTCAAGCATGCTGGTGGGATTGTCATGATTAAGGGCTGCAGGAGTGCTGCAGTTCATTGAGGGAACCATGAATGCCAACATGTACTGTGACATACTAAAGCAGAGCATGATCCCCTACCTTCGGAAACTGGGACGCAGGGCAGTATTTCAACTAGATGGACGTCTTGTCTTTTTTTTAGCCTTACAAACTATGAAACTATGAAACATAACCCCAAACAAACCTCCAATAAGACCACAACCTTGCTAAAGAAAATGAAGATTAAGGCGGTAGACTGGCCAAGCATTTCTCCATACTTATTAAGCATCTGTGGGGCATCCGCAAACGGACGGTGGAGGAGCGCAAGGTGCCTAACATCCACCGGATCCATATGTCGTCATGGAAGAGGATTCCAGTGGTAACCTGTGAAGCTCTAGTGAACGCCATGCCCAAGAGAGTTCAGGCAATGCTGGAAAATAATGGTGGCCACACAAAATACTGACACTTTGGGCACAATTTGTCCATATTCACTTTTGTTGCCAGTGGTTTAGACATTGATAGCTGTGTGTTGTGTTATTTTGAGGACAAACCAAACTCGCACGGTTATACAAGCTGTATATTGACTACTTTACATTGCATCAAAGTGTCATATCTTCAGTGTTGTCCCATGAAAAGATATAATACAGTATTAGACAAATGAAATAGACTAATAACAATTTGATATCCAACAGCAAACAATCCAGTCATAGACTTTTGTCAGTTAAAAAATGAAAGAATAACTGTTAGTATGTCTCAGTGTTAGCCAACATTGAGAGCCCCTCTCTCTGCAGGTAACCTGACATCTCCTCTATCCTCATTACTATTCAGGACAGGAAAGGTGCTTGTTGCCACTGAAAAGATGGTGCTTGTTATTACTGACTGGATCATGGCTATTTGCACCTCCCACTCTAGTTACACTGTGAGCTGTATAGGCCATAGAGTTAGGGCTTGTGCACACAACGTTTTTGTGATCCGTTTTAGTCAGTGTGATTAACATTGAGTTCAATGGCAAAAGCGCACCGCTGTTCTCACGGCAGATCAGCGATGCGCTTTTGAGGGCTCTCCTGCACTGCGCTTTTCGCATCCGCTTTAAGAATTGACATGTCAATTCTTATTGCGGTTTACGCAAGTGAAAGCCCATAGGAGATAATGGAGTCCGCTTTTGGCACCTGTCCAAAAGCGCTCCACACTGTGGGTACGTAGCAGCTGCGCTTTGCATCCTGAAAGCGGATGCGAAAAGCGCAGTGAGCGGCTGAAGGTGGATCGGAGGTGAGCGGGACGGCGTGGCTGCAGGTCGTTCGCGGGACCGGAGCATGTGAGCGGTGAGCGGGGCAGGACAGTGATTGAATGGAGGTGCGGGCAGGACAGTGATTGAATGGAGGTGCGGGCAGGACAGTGATTGAATGGAGGTGCAGGCAGGACAGTGATTGAATGGAGGTGCGGGCAGGACAGTGATTGAATGGAGGTGCAGGCAGGACAGTGATTGAATGGAGGTGCGGGCCGGACAGTGATTGAATGGAGGTGCGGGCAGGACAGTGATTGAATGGAGGTGCGGGCAGGACAGTGATTGAATGGAGGTGCGGGCAGGACAGTGATTGAATGGAGGTGCGGGCAGGACAGTGATTGAATGGAGGTGTGGGCAGTACAGTGATTGAATTGGTATGGCCGCATTCATAAAATTCTATTTATTAAAATGTAACAATGTATCCCTTATGCTGAACACAGTAGAAGAAAATATTCCAAATGCTAACATTGTGTTCTTTTGGTCATTCCATGTCCCCAAAAAGTTGGAAAAAAAAGGTGATAAAAAATGTACTAATAAAAACCACACTTCAGCCAGTGATAAATGAGCCCTTAAAACAGAAAAATGAGTGGTCACAGAAAAAGGCATTTCCGCATAAATTTAAAAAAAACCTTTTTTTTTTTTTCAAACTACTAAAACATAATGAAACCTCAACAAATTTGGTATCACCGGACTTGTATCGACATGTCAAACATAATTTATACCGAAAAGTGGACTCCATAAAAACTAAACCCTGGCAAAGAATGCTTTTTTTTCCACCACAAACAGAATTTTTGCGGGGTTTCCCAGTACATTATATATTATGATCAATGGCTGCATTAAAAGTACATAAACAAGCCCTCATATAGCTATGTAGATAGAAAAAAGTAATGGCTGTTGGAAAGCAGTGAGGGAAAAAGCGAAAAACTAAAATCTGAAAATGGCTATAATCTTAAGGAGTTAAAATATGATGCCTGTTTATTCAAATTTAGTAGTGAACATAATTATACAGGTGTGAAAATATATGCATTATACACATATAACCTTCCCTTAAAATCTGTATTCATTTAAATTACAACAGATATCCTCAAATGTATTTTTAATATTGCAGAAATCCAACCTAGATCTCCATCTTCAGATGAACAACTTCAGGTTCTCCAGGACTTCAACAAACTGTGCATAATGTAGACTGCAAGATCTGTGGTGACAAAGCTTCTGGCTTCCATTATGGGGTGCATGCATGTGAAGGCTGTAAGGTAAGATAGGCAGCTTGCCTGCTCTAGCCGAACACAACAAGAGGTAACTTTTTTTAGCTTAAAGGGGTGTTCCCAAGATACGAGACCGTGAGAATGAGGAGGGCGGGGCTTGTCCTCCTCATTCTTTTCTATGGGAGTTAAGAATATAGCAGAGTACACTCACTCTGCTATATTTGGAACTCCCATAGAATTAAAAGGGGATAGTGGCTACAAGTGCCAGCTTCCTCATTCTCACTCATAGTCAGCTCATAGCTAGCTACAAACCGAACTCTAATGCGGATGTTTCTTCATGGGAACACCTCTTTAATAAATCCTATTTTGAGGGGAAGTAACTTTGAACTGGAGAATTTGCACTAAAGGGAACTGTTAATAACAGAGCAATGTTTGGTGTAAGGCTATGTTTGTCCAATAAACATACATTTTTGACAGGAAGAAAAAAACCTCAATTACCTTTTTTCATGTAGTTTTTATAGTGGTTCCACCAACCCACTTCCCAACTCAACAAAATGATGTAAAGTATATACACGAGTATAAGCCGACCCAAATATAAGCTGAGATATCTCATTTTACCACAAAAAAATGGGAAAACATATTGACTCAAGTATAAACCTAGGGTAGGGAAAGCGGCAAGTACGGTAAGTGATGCCCCTTCCATAACCAGGACAGTGAGCTCTATTGTCCCCAATACTTAACCAGGTAGGACTGTCCCTGTAATTAGCGAAGTACAGCTATCCCTGTAATTAACTAAGTAAGGCTGTCCCCAGTAATTAGCCACATTACACACACACAGCTCAGCTACATGCACATTACACATACACAGCTCAGCTACATGCACATTACACACAGCTCTGCTGCAGGCACATATAACACACACATACACAGCTTTGCTTCAGCTCATCCAGCAATGATCACAACCAGTACAGTAGAATCCTACATACACTGAGCAGCATCACATGACTCCCACCCCCTCCGTGTGACATCATCACAGGTCCTGTGAGGTGAATTGTACTTTGGATACATAGAACCTGTATAACATATACACTCGAGTATAAGCCGAGGGAGGCTTTTCAGCATTAAAGATGTGCTTGAAAAGTTGGCTTATACTCGAGTATTTACTGTATATTGTTACATAGGTTCATGTGATTTAATGATTCCACTTTAAATAACGTGATTTCTAATGTGGAAAATTATTCCAAAAAACACATTTTGCTGCAAAAAAGTGTTGATTTCTAAACCAAAATCTGTTTTCCCTTAGTCCCAACAGCAGTACCAAGTGGGTATTTCTGTCCCTGCAGACTGGTAGGACAGAAATAATTTTTAATTAGTATAGAAATGTCCATCAATTATTTTTGACACTTGCCTATCCATGTGATTCAGAGATTGTTTTCTCATGACTCATTGTGCTTTAAGTAAGTAAGAAACTTTGGTTCATACAATCCTTATTTGTGGAAAAATATCAAAATATCATGAAAATTTGAAAAATTTGCCATTGTCAAAGTTAAAACATTTCTGCGTGTAAGACAGATAGTTATTCTACTCAAAATCCTTTATAACCAGCAACTACCATATGTCTACTGTAGGTTGGTATAATTTTTTAAATTTTTTTTACCACATTTGGTGACTTTGAAATTTAGTAGTAATTTTTCACATTTTCATGAAAATTTGCAAAATAGATTTTTTAGGGACCAGTCCAGTTCTGTCGTGGCTTTGAGGGGCCTGTATGTTAGCCCCCAAAGTAGCAGAACAGTTGACACCCTCCAGAAGTCCACGCATTTTGGCTTCAACACCCCTCATGGATCACATCTAGTGGTGTATTGTGCATTTTGGGGGCACAGGTGATCCATAGGGGTTTTTTTTTTTTTTTTTTAGCACTGGGTCATGAAAATAAGAGGGTGGGGAGGGGGGTAGAAGCAGTTCTGCCACTGTTTTCTGGGCTTCATTTTTACATGTGGTTCGGTAAAATTGCAAGGATATACATTTTATATAGTTTTTTATGTTTTATTACTTTTAAACAATAGAAATGCGTTTATAAAAAAATAGTTTTTTTATGTCGTCATAGTCTGATAGCCATAACTTATTTTTCTGTACACAGATCTGATTATGGGCTTGTTTTTTGCGGTATGAATTGATGTTTTTATTGGTACCATTAAGGGGTGCTTATGACGCTTTGATCACTTTTTATTAAGGTTTTTGTGAGGCATTTTGAACAAAATACATCAATCTTGGTAGTGTTTTTTATTTTTTACAGCGGTCACCGTGCAGTATAAATGACATGCTAGCTTTACTCAGCAGGTCAATATGATTACAACGATACACAATTTGTATATTTTTTATGTTGTACTGCTTTTACACAATAAAAACGCTTTCATTCAAAAAGGAAAACACGTTTTTGCATCGCCACAGTCCGAGAGCCATAACTTTTTTATTTTTCTATGTACGGAGCTGCATAGCAGCTTGTTTTTTGCGGGATGATTTGACTTATTATTGGTATCATTTTTTGGGGGGGACAAAGCTTATTGATCGCTTTTAAATCCATTTTTTGGAAGGCAGGGTGAAGAAAATACTGCAATCCTAGTAGTGTTTTTTACTTTTGACAGCGATTACTGTGCAGTATCTGTGACAAGTTTGTTTTACTCCCTGGGTTGAGACAATTAAGTCGGTACACAATTTATATACTTTATGTGGAAGTACTTTTTTTTTTAAAGTGTTTTTATTGTGTAAAACAATATTTATGCATCGCGGTCTTCTGATAGCCACAACTTTTTTATTTTTTCGTATACAAAGCTATGTAAGGATTTTTTTTTTGTGGGATGAACTGACATTTTAATTGGCACCACTTTGGTGTTTATACGAGTTTATGAGTGCTTTTTATTTCATTTTATATTCTGATGGTTGAAAAAAAATCGCATATGTCATGTTAATTCGGGTTAATTAACATGACATATTTATAAAGGTGGGTCGTTACGCAAGCGGCGATACCAAATATGTGTACTTTTTTATTTTTGATCTTTTTCGGGGCAATTGGTGTTTGTCAAGGGGAAAAGGGCAGTGTACGTGTTTTTATTTTAATTTTTCGTTTTTTTGTTTTCCTTTTTTTTTTTTTTTTACTTTTTCACATTTTTTTTTTTACTTTTCCGCATAGGGGATTTGTTACAAGGCAGACCAGTACACAGCATTGCTGCTGTATACTAGTCTCCATGGCGACTGTCAATCAACTTGCCCTCAATGCATTGCGGGCATGGATACGTCACCAGACAGCCCGGATGCTTTAGTAAAGCATCCGGACTGTCGTGTAAGGGGACCAGTAGCGGTGTACAGTGGCGCATACAACGACAATCGCAGGCAGGAGGAGCTCACTCCTCCTGCCTATACCTTCGCTATCGCGAAGGGTTGATCGCCCGCGTCCATAGCTCACTCCGGCCTCGGGTGATGCGGCATGATGCCAGCAGTAATATACTGCTGGAACCATGCCGCGATCTTGCGAGCTCTGCTTGTGAGCTCGCAAGATCACCATGACGTAACAATACATCAAGTTGCGGGAACCCCTACCCAAACCTTGACATATCGGTACGGGGTTAAACACCTTGTCCCAGTCAATATGGTTAAGGGCCTCTCTAAGCAGATGAAAATTAGCCTTCCTGAAAGTCAGTGTTTTTGTGGCTCCTCTACAAAAACCTCTATTGAAGGATAAATGGAAATGTATTATATTGTGGTCACTATTTCCTAGGTGCCCCCCAACCTGAACCTTTGTTACTCTGTCATGTCTAGGTTTGAAAAATACTTCAAACTAACCAGGAATCCTAATGATGAGTCACAGCCACTATAGACAGAATGGTATGGTTGCTATTATAGAGCCTGCATGGTATAGGTGTTCTCCATTGGTCATTGACCCTTTTTCATCCAAAAAACACCTCAAATGTGCAGCAGGGCTTGTCAGCCTCCAAGCTGAGAGATTTAAAATTTTCAGACCGTGGCATCGCTCTAGGTCATGTATTGGGGTCCTCATCAGCCATATTGGTTAAGAGGCCTGGTTTTATAAGTCTTCCCCGTTGGTCTCAGACCTTGATGGTGGTCCTGTTCCTGCATTAGAAAAAGCCCTTGTATCTATAGAAGGGCTAGTCAACCTCTAGGTCAGGCTCCTAATCAGGCTGAAACTTTTAGACTATGGCAGAGTTCTAGGTCTTCTATTTGGGGAAGACTCCATTTTGACCACGACTCCTCAGTCTGACGTTGAGCTTCTGTGGCCAAAAATGGTATTATGGCTACTACCATGGCCCAGTCTTGCCCGAGTTTAATCAATATCCTGGGTATCATGGAAACAGAAGGGAAAATGCAGTCCAGCCTAAACTTCCAAGGTGTGAACAGTCTCTCTACTGCCAAGGAATTGTCCTCTCTGTATAGGAAACAGAATATTTTCACCTTGGCATTACACCTTGTTGACATAAGATCCATCTCTGCTGTCCCCATCTCTGAATGATCTGATATGAGATACATGGCTGCAGTAAAAACTCCCTTGGAACAGACTGACCCCAGCCTAGTTGCTAGGCCACAGTGTTAAGACTGTACATTTGTGGTTTGCTGATAGATGGGTGAGGTTATTTTTTGTTTATCCTATGACCTTTCCCACCTCCTGAAGGTGAGAAGGCCAAGTGCCTTCCCATTTGTTGATGTATAGGACATGCAGTCATGCCTTTTTTTGTTTGTCCCAACTCTTACAGCCTTTCCTCTGAGCTAAGGGGAAATTGTAGGAGAGTTAGACAAATGGCTCTGAGCTCCTCAAATTCATAAGCCTCTGATGAACCCAAGTGCTTTATACTGGTATTTGATTTAGGTGCATTCCCCAATTAGATTGGGATACAAATGTCATCAACAGGGTCCAGCAAAGGAGAACCATGGATTTCCCATCTCTGAGCTCCATTTTCCTGAACCACTTGTTTAACCTTACTGGTTGAACAATTCCGCTGGAGCAAAAGCTACCTTGCAAAGGTCATGAATGCCACAGGCCATTGGAATGGTCTCTGCTGCTGACATCAGGCACAGAACATAAAATGTTCTGATAGATGTTTGTTTTGGGGCTGATAGATACTTCTGAATGCGACTTTAGCCAAATAAATAATCCAGCAGGAGGAAATAAGAGAGTTCATAAAAGATGGTATAAGAGAGCCTCCACTGAAGCTTCATTTGTAAAACAATCGTCCAGGATAAGGATGATGAACATGCCTTAAATTCACAGCCGCCATCAACACATACATGCCAACTCTCCCGCTTTTGGCGGGGGGGTCCCGCTATTTGGGGTCCCCCCACCCTCCCGGCAGAGTTGGCGAAACTCCCGCCGCCAGCAGGCAGCGGGGGTCCTTTAAATGGCCGCGGCGACAGAGTAGCACTGGGGCGCTACTCTGGCGCCGCCGGGCCGCTACTACAGGCGGGTGTAGCAGCCGCAGCGGCCGCTTCACCCCCCCGGAGGATCGCTGTGCAGGGAGGAGGCAGGAGAGATCGCTCCCTCTTCCCTTCTCCCCCTGTATGTACAGCGGCCGGTGCGCACTGTACATACAGGTCAGCGTCGCAGGGGCTGTGACGCGCGGCTGCACTCACATCCCCAGCGACGCTGAGAGTACTCAGTCGGCAGCCTCGGATGTGCTGCAGGAGCCTGGTGAGGTAAGTGGAATTTATTATTTTATTTTTATTAGCTATAAGGGGGGCTCTAACTGGCAACAAAGGGGGCACTACCTGGCTAACAAAGGGGGCACTACCTGGCTAACAAATGGGGCACTACCTGGCAACAAAGGCGGCACTACCTGGCTAACAAAGGCGGCACTACCTGGCTAACAAAGGGGGCACTACCTGGCAACAAAGGGGGCACTACCTGGCAACAAAGGGGGCACTACCTGGCTAACAAAGGGGGCACTACCTGGCTAACAAATGGGGGCATCACCTGCCAATAACAAGGGGGCACTACTTGGCAACAAAGGGGGCACTACCTGGCTAACTAATGGGGGCATCACCTGGCAACAAAGGGGGCATCACCTGGCAACAAAGGGGGCACTACCTGGCTAACAAATGGGGGCATCACCTGGCAACAAAGGGGGCACTACCTGCCTAACAGAGGGCACTACCTGGCTAACAAAGGGGCAACTACCTGGCAACAAAGGGGGCACTACCTGGCTAACAAATGGGGGCATCACCTGGCAACAAAGGGGGCACTACCTGGCTAACAAATTTAGGGCATCACCTGGCAACAAAGGGGGCACTACCTGGCTAACAAATGGGGGCATCACCTGGCAACAAAGGGGGCTCTACTTGGCAACAAAGGGGGCACTACCTGGCTAACAAAGGGGGGCATCTACCTGGCTACAGAGGGGGGCATCTACCTGGCTACAGAGGGGGCATCTACCTGGCTACAAGGGGGCATCTACCTGCCTGTAAGGGGCACTACCTGGCTAACAAATGGGGGCTCTACCTGGCAACAAAGGGGGCACTCCCTGGCTAACAAAGGGGGGCATCTACCTGGCTACAGAGGGGGCTCTACCTGGCTACAGAGGGGGCATCTACTTGGCTACAAGGGGGCATCTACCTGCCTGTAAGGGGCTACTACCTGGCTATAAGGGCATCTACCTGGCTTTCTTCCAAAGCCGTTATGCAGTTAGGCGGAGTGGGTGTGGCTTTTTGAAGGGGCGTGGCACACCAACAAGATGGGCGTGTCCATGCAAATTTTTTGCCGCCCTCTTCAATCTCCTGCTTTTCCACTTTCAAAAGTTGGCAACTATGCATCAACAAGGTCACAATATAGATATATTTTGGTGGGAGGATTTTTTTTTTCTTTTTTACAGTGAAGAATGGTCTCTAAGATCTCCCGACATCAGGCAGTTTATCATAAGGGGATAACATCCATCTTCTAGGATCTCCATCCTCCATCTGTCTGCACACTTGGAGGTAGGGAGACAGGAGAATACACTCATCTCCTAATTTCTGGAATCCTAATCTAGTACCTCTTTTGAAGGGAATGTATTTCTCCGATTCCAGGCTATTTATTGGAGGATAGGAGGCTGGTCATCCCATTTTTGCAAGAAATATTCATGACCACAGAACTGGAATCAGGATTACTAATATGTTACGACATACACTAGGTGACCCCCAATCAAGGTCTCTTTGTTCACTGATGACTTCTGGCAGCAAAACTTGGGCTCTTCAGAGTTTGTCTAGCTGAAGCTAAAAAAGGCAGTAAGTCCTATTATCCCAAGAAACTCCAGAATCAGTAGCTTTAGAATCTGCAAATCCACTTCTGAGGTAACAAGACCTATTAGATGCAGTAGGCACTAGACATAGCACAGAGGCTGCATCTGATCCCATCTGAATGTATGATTCAGGTCTTCATCCATGAGATCTAGTAAATTTGCCCTACTTCTGAAGGCTGGAGTATCTTTTGCTGGCCCGGAATGGCAATTTGGCCATTCAGACAGATTCCTGGTAGCGGTGCTGCTTGCTATACATTGGGATGATCCTCCTCCCATTAAATTATGCACTGCATTTCTGGATCTCAAAAGCAGAGAACCATCTGCACTTTGCTTTAATTAAGCCCTGTTCCCTCCACTAGCTGTGCTCACACAGTAGGCAGTGAGCCCAATAAGGGGCTGACCCAAATACTGGGTCATGAAGACATGACCCAGTAAGAGGCTGAGGAAGGAGCTCAGAGCTGAACCTAGCAGATCTCGGCATTGAAGACGTCAGCAGCTGCTCTCTTCCTGCCTGATCTCTGGAAGGAAAAATAGACAAGCTGACAAATCCTGTCAGACTTTAGCAGCTCACCAAAAGGGGTGAGTGTATGAAGAAAGTTATATGTTTCCCTTTCATGTGCTCCTTCTGCATGTCCTTTTCCCCATTCCGTGTCATCCCTTTATTTCCCTTTTCCCCCCAGTTCCATCCCCTAGTACTCCTTTAAAATTAAAATAATTAAATGCAAATGCATTGTGCCATTTTTGTGGGGTTTTAATATTTAGGAGTTTACTGTGAGGTATAAAGGACATTAACTTTTTTTATTTTTACAGCTATGGACTTGGGTGATGGATAATTTTTTTTTGCAGGCTAAAGTGGAGAGTTTTTATTGGTACCATTTTGGGATACAAGCAAATTTTTGATAACTTTTATTACAAATTTTTGAAAATGTCAAGTGACCAAAAAAGGTGCAATTTTGGCATTGGGAATTTCTTTTTTCTACAGTGTTCACTGTACAGGATAAAGGATGTTCTATTTTAATAGATCGGACTAGAAACAGGGCGATACCAATTTTGCAACTTTTTTTTATTATTATTATTTTGTGAACACTTTTTATTGATTTTCCATAAAGCATATTTATGACAAAGTTGCAAAAATGAACAATTTGTCACTCAATATAAACATCGCCTCAGGTGAACATAAATCTGTGTAATAAAGAGTCCTGAAAAAAGATAGACTATTTTTTGACATGACTGAGTACCATTTCCAGGGAGGCTATACTAGTGTCTAATCATTTCTCTATGGATACATCTCTTAGCTCCCAATAAGAGTACATGTACACAGTGGGTAGTCAAACCCAGCGAGGGTAGGTTATGTAACAATACAACCTCTGGTTTGAGATCTAAATTTACCGCCCCTTTATTTTCAAGTAAATCTAAAAGACTTTTCCAGAAGTCTTGCGTAACTGAGCAATGCCGCATACCTTGTATAATATCTGTTTTCCAAACCGTACATGTGGGGTACCCTGTTATTCTATCAGGGTTCAAAGGATGTGGAGGTATATAAAATCCATGTAACGCCATGTGTATAAAACAAAACAGTTTTCTTCCACAAGTTATCAGTTTACTAATCATGTTCCATCCCCCAAGGACCACAGAAGGCATTTCCAGGTTGGGAAACACTCTCTCCCATTGTTTAATTAATGTTCCTTCTATAGATTTAATCGAGGGATCCTGTAAAATTTTATACAAAGCTGAGAACGGGTATTTGACTCCTGAATCTAACATGAATTCATCTAGTGTAGTGTCGCTTAGTATCTGTCACTTGTTGTATACTGGAGTGTAAAAACCATGCAACTTGTCCATGCGTCAGGAAGTGCGTGGCCAGAAAATCATGTAAGGACTTAAACTTTTGAAAAGAAAGACGTTTCCCTGATTGTATCTCATAACTGAGAGACCCTCAAGACCTCCCTCTCTTTCCAATCTCTAAATTGTTCATTTTTCAGGCCCTGGTGGAATTCGGGATAGCCAAACAGTAGCATAGATTTACTAATCATCTATGGGAGTTTCAGTAGTTTCCTGCTGGATTTTCAAGTTGCTATTGAGTTTCTAAATGGTAAATTCCCCCTAATATGTGGCGGGATTGTTGCAAATTTAGTGTGCAGCAACGCTGCCAGAGACAAGGACCCATATACATTGCCTCTAGAGCAGTATTGGAATAGAATTCTGTATCTCTGATCCAGTCCAGTGTCTCATGAGGCAGGCTACGATGTAGACATGCTTCCGAAATCCCAGGAGGGATTGAATTTTCTGAATGTGCGCAAGTTTACGTAAGGCAATCCTGGGTCTTTTAGGAGGATCAGATGAATTTCAGAAAGGCTGGGTTTAGCTTATTAACGTCTACATGTTTTAGCAAGAGAAGGAAAGTTTGGAGCAAGTAAAGCAGTTTTGAGAATCCCATCATGCGAGTCAGGTGACAACTCGCCAGCAGTGATAACCGCAGGCATGACCATCTCTCCAAATCTTTTGTTATCTTTTGAATCGGAGGGGATATCAAATGATAAATCAATTCTGGGGTGCGCCTAATCTTTATCCCTAAATATGTAATATGATCTTTGGCCACAGTCACCATCTCTTTCAGAGGACCTCTTCCGGATGTCCCCCCATTCCCTGAAATGTATAATAGTTCAGATTTTGAGTCATTTATTTTGAAATCTGAACACGTTGAGAATGTACGGAGAAGACAGAAGCGCCCCTCCAAGTCTCTGGGATTACCATGTAAAAATATAATCAGCAAACAGAGCTTCAGTTCCTGTCCACCTTCCGAAATTCCATCGAAGATAGGGTTAGAGAGTAGAAATTGGACAAAAGGTTCTACCGACAGGCTAAAAAGTAGTGGCGAGAGTGGGCACCCCTGTCTATTGCCCCTTTGTAAAACTGGATCTTTGTACTTACCGTAAAATCCTTTTCTCGTCCGATTCATTGGGGGACACAGCACCTTGGGTATAGGCCCTTGCCCTAGGAGGTGGACACTAGGCGGACCGAACGTGTTGGGCCCGCCCCGGCGGCCTATATCCCTCCTGCAGACGCCAGATGATACAAAAGCCATGGCCGAGAGGAGGATCAAAAGAGAACACCGATTCCATGGAGAAAAAATGAGGGCCCTGTGTCCCCCAATGAATCGGACGAGAAGATGATTTTACGGTAAGTACTAAAATCCAATTTTCTCGCCAATGTCATTGGGGGACACAGCACCTTGGGATGTCCAAGAACAGTCCCAGAGGGTGGGAGACAAAAGAGGTAACAACTAAAAATTAATCAGCAGTGATAAGCATTAGCACACTGCTGCCTGAAGCGACTTATGGCCCAGGCTTGCGTCAGCCAAGGCCAAGGTATGGATCTGGTAGAACTTAAAAAAAGTATGGACCGCAGCCCCGGTGGTAGCTTGCAAACCTGTAAAGCTGAAGTTTGATGCTGAACTGCCCAGGAGGCACCAACCGCTTGTGTGGAGTGAGCAGTGACCCAAAACGGAAGGGGTTACCCCCTAGACCGATAGGCTTCTGAAATTGCAGGGTAGATCCAGCTGGCAGTGGTGGCCTTAGAGGGCCCTCTGGAATGACGAAGAGGGCTTCAGAGCACCTAAAGGATTCCGTAACAGGGAGGTAGATCCGGACGGCCCTAACCACGTCTAAACAATGAAATGCTCGCTCTCGAGGATGAGAGGGCGAGGGACAAAAAGAAGGCAGAACTATGTCCTCACTGATATGAAACAATGAAACCACCTTAGGGAGAAACGAAGGAACAGGACGTAAAACAACCTTGTTCTTATGCAGAACCAAGAAAGGGGAATTGCATGATAGAGCCGCTAGTTCAGATGGCCGATGGAGGTAACGGACACCAAGAAGGCCACCATCCATGAAAGCATACTTAGGGAAACTTCCCATAGTGGCTAAAAAGGTGAAGACTGCATGGCCTTCAAAACAAGATTTAAATCCCACGGTTCGATAGGCCTACGAACTGGAGGGACAGAATGCGTGACCCCCTGCAAAAAGGTTTTAACCTCTTGCACTGAAACAAAATTGAGAGAGCAGAAATCTGACCTCTCAAGTAGAACAGGCCGAGCCCGAGCTCCAGGCCTTACTGTAGAAAAGACAGCACCCTTGGAGTAGAACATACCAAGGGGTCAAAATTTCCGGGCTTCAGCCCAGGCGAAAAAGGCCCTCCCAGGTATGGTAATAGATCAGGGCGGACTGAGGCTTGCGTGCCCAAATCATGGTCTGGATAACAGAATCCGACAAACCTCTAGATTTTAATATTGTAGTTTCAAAAGCCACGCCGTCAAACGCAGCCGCGGTAAACTGGGGTGGAACAGGGGACTCTGCGAGAGAAGATCTGGACGCAATGGAAAGGGCCAAGGAGCGCCAATAGGGCGACGAGATCCGTGTTCTGGAAAAGGAGGCGAAAAACCTCCGGTAGAAGACCCCTTTCCCCGATGATTGGACAGCTAGTTCTCCACCCCTGGAATGAAAATCGCCGACAAAGTCGGCACTGACCACTCTGCCCAGCGAAGGATCCTCACAGCTTCCCAAAAAGCTGCCTGGCTTCTGGTGACACCATGGTGATTCAGGTAGGCCACTGCCATGGTGTTGTCGGACTGAATCCACACTGGGTGACCTCGAATAAGAGGGGACCATTGTGAGAGCACTAGGAAAATGGCCTGGAGCTCAAGGACATTGATCTGAAGACCGGATTCCCTGAGGGACCAGTGACCCTGAGTTGTCTGGGAGCCGAAGCCTGCGTCCCACACTGATGCACTGGCGTCTGTGGTGATGATCAGCCATTGGGGGGACAGAAACAACTTCCCCTGATGCAACACAGGGGAGACCAGCCACTAGCCCAGGTTGGTTCGCACCTGGGGTGGCAGACAAACCGTTGTGTCCAGGGTCATTGAAGACCCATCCCACCGACACAGGATCGCCCACTGCAGAGGGCGAGAATGAAACTGCGCAAAGGCCACAGCCTCGAAGGCAGCCACCATCTTGCCAAGAACCCGCATACGAGTGCAAAGGGTATATGGGGAGTTATTTAGAAGTAGAGAAACGTCTGATTGCAGCTGCGGGATCTTCCCTGGTGGAAGAAACATTTTGGCCACCTGAGTGTTGAGAATCATCCCCAAAAACTCCATCCTCTGCGATGGGATCAGACATGACTTGTCTAACTTGGCTATCCACCCGAAGCACACCAATGTGTGTCTGATGCTGTCCAAACAGGCGCGAAAAGAAGGAGCCTTCACTTAAAGGTCATCTAGATAGGGAAGAACGGTCATGCCGAAGAATCGCCATCAGGGGCGCCAGGACCTTTGTGAAAACGGAAAAACCACGACTACCACCAAAACGGAGCAAGTCGGAGTACTCACCTTTCCGAAGTCTTCAGGCGTCGCGGCATCACCCCTTCGGTACCATGCACCTGGAGGTGAGGCTACCGGAATCCGTAAAAGGTAAAGTTTTGGGACAAAGAAACTCAGGATGCAGATTCTCACTTGAGGATTAGAATAAAGTGAAGATAGGAAAGTTCTAAAGGGGCCCTGTAGTTATCCTGTAGGATAAAGCTGAGCCACCCTCAATCCATGCAGTTGAATGCCTTTTCCGTGTCTAATGTTAAGGGTATGTTCACACGGCTTATTTTGGGACACATTTCACTGTGCTCTAATACGAGCGAAATGTGCCCCAATCTTTACGGTAATCCACAGTTCTCATAGAGGAGATAATGACAGTCTATGGGCCGGCAGGCTGACCCCACTACCCCTCCCCCCCGCGCGCGCGGGAGGGAGTACTGTACACCCCGCAATTAAGCCGTGTGAACATACTCTAAAGTTGCATTTTGGTATTTTGAATCCTTTCTTTAGATCGTCTGCAGAGTTAACAGGACCTTTCTAATGTTGGCTACCGCAGACCTTCCCTTAATGGATCCAACTTGTTGTGAGTCAATAAGTCTAGGGATCACCTGGGCTAGTCTATCTGCCAATATTTTAGCTAAAAATGAGCTTTGAAGGAAGGGGGAGAGCAGAGCAGTACTACTGAGCATGAGCAGTAGCTGTGTTTCTGTGTCACAGGCTGTGTCTGCTGTATAGAGAATCTGGTTGTAATGTAATTATCAGTCAGCTCAGTGCTCAGCCCTTCTCCTTCCCCCTCCCCTCTGCAGCAGTTGCTCACTGTATGTTTACTTATATAATTACATTACAGCGATTCTGTCTCTCCTACCCTCCTCCCTCCAGTAGTCAGTGAAAGCTTGCTGCTGGGATCTTATCTTTTCTCCTGAGCAGATAAGAGGGAGAACACAAAACCTGTATAGCTTGTGCCCAATACAGTTATCCTCTGTGGCTTACCCAAACAACATGTTTGCTCAACTACAGAGACTGAATATCAGCCTCGGGAGCGTGCATGGGAAGTGGTGCGATGACATCATGGAGGAGGCACTTGTTTTTTTTAAACACAGGAACACAACACCCTTTTTTCAAGACTTTAGATGACAGTATCAGACTGTTAGGTAAGGAAATCACTTCTTGGCAAAACCCCTTTAAGGCATTTTTATTACTTTATGCAAAGTAAATAGTTTGCATACACTATGATTACTAGGACTTTAAACAATTTGGGACAGCCCATATGATGAGGTCATGTCTTTAGAAGCTTCTAAATGGTTTATTGGCAAAATTGGTTTATTTGCAAGTGACACACCTGTGGATTTTAATACACACAGGTTCTGTGTATCATAATGGGAAAGTCTAGAGAAATCAGCAAAGATATCAGGAAGAGAACTGCAGTCTGGATCATCCTTGGGTGCAATTTCCAGATACCTGAAGGTGCCTCGTTCATCTGTACAAACAAGATGGGAATGTCCAGCCATCATACCGCTCAGGATGGAGACAGATTTTGTGTCCGAGATGAACGTGCTTTGGTCCGACGCGTGCACATCAACCCAAGAACAAAAACAAAAGACCCTGTGAAGATGCTGGATGAAGCTGGTAAGATTGTGTCATTATCCACAGTGAAGAAAGTGCTGTATCAACATGGGCTAAAAGGCCACTCTGCCAGGAAGAAACCAAAAGAAACATATAAAAGCCAGATAAATGTTTCAAATGCACACATGAACAGAGACCTACGTTTTTGCAGACATGTCCTGTGGTCTGACAAACCTAAAATTGAACCGTTTGGCATAATGACATTTGGAGGAAATGGGAGATGCCTGGAAGTCTAAGAACACCATCGCAACTGTAAAATACGGAAGTGGCAGCATCATATTCAGGGCTGTGGAGTCGGTAAGCCAATTCTCCGACTCCAACTCCTCAAATTCCCTGACTCCAACTCCTGACATGGTGCATGTTTAAGTGATAACCTTACTGTAGTAAAATGGTATCAGGCTTTTATCACCTTATGATACAATAATCAAGCTATTTAGGTAGGACTTACACTGAGTAGCAAATGGTAATGTTTGGAACGTTTGACTTTCAGGCTCCATATCTTATCATCCCCTACAGCTTTGAACATGAGACTTCCATCATTTTATAGACAATCTTAGCGATCTTATACATAAATTTGACTTGTAAGTATTTGGCATCTGCTTAGTTCTTCAGATTCTTGTTATGTAACTGCATTGTTACAGTTTTGCTCCTAAAAATCAAATTGCAAATTTTTATTATTTGGTTAGTATTTGGTAAATCCACCTTTGGCTTTCAGCTCTGCCTGAATCCTTCTGAGCACGCTCTGGATCGGATTCAAGCAGGCCTTGACCAAAATCTGATCCCAGGTCTCTTCTACACGTTCCCAATGTTAGTGCATACAGGATTTGGGTACAAATACAGCTTTTTCTTCAACTCTACCCACAAGTGTTTGATTCAGTTGAGGTCTGGGGACTGTGCAGGTCAATACAGTAACACTATCTCATTGTCATTGAACCATTCCTTCTTCAACCTTGATGTTTGCTTCAGGTCGTTGTACTGCTGGAACACTATGTCGTCCTTTTCGTACCTATAGTACTCGAGTCTATGAAGTAACTCATCTTGTAGGACACTCATATATAGCTCAGCATTGAGGTCAACATCGATCTTGGTCAAGTATCCAACATCTTTGGCTGTGAAACACCCCATATCATCAGGTTTCCTCCACTGAACCTGACAGTTCTTCCAGCTTCTCTGATTCTTCCAAACCCATTTGCACCCATCAGAACTCGGTCTATTAATGAAAAAAGATGTATGAGTACAGCTGACCAGACTCCTCGGTCTATTGACTTTCATCTCATCGCTCCATATCACCCATTTCCAATCTTCCATTACTCTGACTTTTTTGCAAACTCGAGCCAACGTTTCTTTTGACGAGAATGAAGTCAAGGCTTCTTCACCTTTTTTCAGGCCATCATTCTAGACCTGTGTAATGTGTGTTGCATGGTGCTTGCATGAACGTCTGATCTCACTCTTACAAGGAACACGAGCCACCTCCACTGCCATGTCTTTCATGTTAGAACTGATAGACCTTGTGATGAGCCGACTTGTTGGCGCTGATATTTTGCTTGGACATCCACCTATTGGCTTTTGAATGGATGGATGGACTTCATTTAATATTCTTCAAGCTGTCATGGCCTCACATGATGCAGATGGCAATTTTCTTGGCTGAGAGGCCGCTACCAATGAGCTGGATGCTGCTGCTTCTTTTTCTTGGGAAATCATCCTGGCTGCTTAAACCATAGACGTTTCGCTTGGGATTCAGCCTAATAACACACTGAGCTATTAGAGGAAGTGAGAACAGGTTGTAATTTGTAGTAACAAGAAGAAAAAGATTGTCCCACCACCAGGAGAAAAACAGTAACAATGCAGTTACATGATAAGAATCTGCAGAACTAAGTAGGTGCAGGTCAAAGTTATGTATGAGATAGCCAAGATGATTGTCAATAAAATGATGGTAGTCTCACGTTGAAAGCTTTAGTGGATGGTGAGATATTGAGCCTGAAAGGCAAAAGTTAAAAATATTGTTACCATTTTGCTTGTCGATGTAAAATCTATTTATTAGATACGACATTAGAACACAAAAAACTTGAATAAATTGTAAATATGAAAAACGCTGCAGTAAGTGAGGAAAAAAAAAACAACACAGTTTTCAACAAAAACTTCCTGAATAACATTTGTGGAGTCTATGAATTTGTTCTGAGAAATAGTATTGCCTCCATCAGATTCTTCATAAATGACCTCAAATCTGATCTCATTATTTCCAGGCTATAGAACGGCCTCTCTACACTATGTTGGGTTGGGGGCAAAGCAGTGACCACAGGGGCAACATCTCTAACAATCTTGGGGTATAAAGGAATTGCCTCAGGCACAGTCAAGTCTGATGAATGGTTGAACTCTTCTATTTCTTTGAAAGCAAGTTAAACATTTTGCTGAAATCTTGTCAGTTAGCTATGGGAGTGGAATCCGAATTCCTCTTGCTTTTGGCACTGCATTGAACTAACTGTACCAAGTTATTATATATTTTGGGAGTCAGTCCATTTTATAACAACTCCAACTCCGAATGGCAAAATGGGCACCGACTTCATGACTCAAACTCCATAGCCCTGATCATGTTGTGGGGTTGTCTTGCTGTAGGAGGGACTGGTGAACTTCACAAAATAGATCGTATCATGAGGAAAGAAGATTATGTGGCAATACTGAAGCAACATCTGAAGACATCGGCCAAGAAGGTAAAGCTTGGGCAGAAATAGGTCTTCCAAATGGACAGTGACCTGAAGCATACTGCCAACCTGGTTACAAAGTGTCTTAAAGGGGTTTTGCCAGGACGTGCCTTATCTGCTAATAAGCAAATGTAAACAAAGCCACGCTGAGCTGAGAGAGCGAGAGACACAGCCAGAGCACAGAGCAATGCATAAGGGATCGTGTGAAATGTTCACTCAAATAATCCAACTAAAACTAGTGGATTATATATACAAACGACAACATCTTTCTCCACAGCCACTTGAAAGCTTCTTCATGTTCCCTGTCATCAGATAAAGCAGGGATCTACTCAGATAATCACACTCAAACTAGAGGATTCTCTATACAAAACACAACATATTTCTACCCGGTGCCTTGAAAGCTTCTTCAGCTCCCTTTCATCAGATAAGAAGTGTGCTCTGCGCAGGCCTGGCCAGCAGCTCGTCAGGTCGTATCTAATAGAAGCTTTGAAGTAAATAAGGGCAGGTAAGGCAGCCTGTAGCTCTCTCAGGCTGTAATTTTTGTAATCACATATATTTAGAAAAGTGATTAAATACCTATTTTGGAGGATCCCACGTCAACATTACATCGTGGCAAAACCCCTTTAAGGATAACCAAGTCAATGTTTTGGAGTGGCCATCACATAGCCCTGATCTCAATCCTATTGAGACTATATGGGAGGGACTTCCGGAGGCGAGGCGTCTAGCACGGCCGCTTTTTACAGAGTCTCCTGCCTAGCTTGGTTGAATCCAGCTAAAAACTTGGCCATCCGGCATTTCCGAGCAAACCGGACCACACATACCTTTGGACTGAGCTACACAGCACAAGGCGACAGGAGAAGTTTCTCGCTCCGGGGTCCCTGAGCGGTGTGCACCGCCGCGCCGAATGCCGGGCCGTCTGCGGCAGGCCTCGGCCCGGGCTGTCCACCTCCATCTGCCGCACTGGCTGGCGACCTCGTCCGACTTGCGCCCCACAGGTGAAGCGGAGCGATTTCGACACCGCAAATAGCCCGAAGAACAAGCGGAGCTGGGCCTGGAGTGACCCGTGCCGTGGGCCGCAGTGGTTTTCCCGCCGGAGAAACAGGCTGGACGCCATCTTAAAACCGCCACGAGGCCAGGCGGGGCTGCGAGACTTACCTGAGGGCCGAGAGCGGGAGCAGCTCGTAACACGGCGCCTGGACACGCGGTCGCCAGGGCGAAACTCAGCGCGGGTCCGCAGGCTTCAGCGACCTGCCGACATTAAGGTACCGTACTCCTCCGCAGCACGGGACTCTCCATACCCTTACGGGTGGCGGAGGACTGAGGGGACAACGCTCGCAGCCCCCCTTCGAACCATGCTCCCCTATATTCTTAACTTAACGACCCTTGTCTCAGGAGATACACCGCGTGGACCTCGCAGAGACTCACAGAGGCCCAGCGGCCCCCCAGTCGGAGTGCTGCAGCACGCAGGAAGCAACCAAAAACGCAATACCCTGAGCCAGTGACCCCCTCCACCCACTGTTTACCCCCCGCACCTTCCCTTAGTGCCTGCTCGAACGGTCCGGGGGCCGGCCCGAAACGTCTAAGGAACCCTTGACTCCTGCCCGAGAAACCGCCATACTGCCCGACCGCAGGCCTGGTAAAAGTAGCTCCCTATCGTGGCCCATATCGGACGCACTGCTGGTGTTCCTGCTACTGTCCCTTGGGCTACTGTCCCTTGAGAATCAGTCACTTGGGCCAGTGAGTCTCCATGCCATCACTAACTTTTCCAACCCATACTGGAAAGACCAAGGCAGACCAAGGGACCTTAAGCATCCCCGACCACCCTTGAATACCCTGAGTATCTCTAGCTGAGACTCTACGTTCACTTGGATTCCGTGCACGCTGGAACAGTCATCCACTGGGTGTCTACAATAATACCACATTAACACCGAAACGACAGCACAGCTGTGGGACGCTCAGACACCACCAAAATACATATCCTTTATAATACTTGATATTTGACTCTGAATAGATCGTGTTGTTGGTCTATGCTATAGTGTACCACCAAACTGTGTTTAGTAACTGTCTTATCTCACAGGCTGCACTAGTAGCTTTAAAAGAACTTCTGACACAATATCTCCCACGGGATTGCAGGGTCTGACCAACCCATTTCTAACACTATAACTAACTCAGCCACAAGGGGGCAGAGGTGACCTGAACACACACTTTCGGCCTGTCTGTGTCTGAGTGACATCCTGCTAGGGTGTACTGCGGAAACAAGACACAAGAGGGCGCTAACACCCCAAAAATAACACTCTAGCAACCCACAGTTCCCCGGACCGCAGGGTAGGCTCTGTGTACAATTAATCTTTCCTGCACACATAACCTGATTGAATAAACACCGGGAAATCCCACTGACTGTGGTCTGTCTACTGAGGGCTAACAAGACAGAATGCGACGCACAAATACCACAACGCAGTGCCTCTGCTAGCAGGTGACGAACTTAAGGAACACCCCAATACATGCACACCCCCCCCCCTTTGGCGTCTAAGCTATTGAAATAACAACCACTACGCGCATACTCTGAGTATCTTTTTCCCCCTGCTCATGGTTATGTCTATTATACTTTGTATATGTGTTTGTTGCACAATAATCAAAATGTAATTCTATCCTAAATGGCTCCCAAGGCAACCTGAAATTTCAAATAAACGGGCTCCATATTATAAGCTAGGCTCGCAACACCTACTCTATCCCTCGCCCAGAGAACTCTATAGAGCACCCCTGCATCACCTTGGATCAGTGGGGGGCGTAGCGCAACTTGCTTTAAAAATAGCATGGACAGATTCGTTCAGAAACGCTCAGCAACCCGGGTCGCACGGTCTACACTGGCTACAGCGCCAGAGTCGAAAACTTCACAGGCGACAACTTCCCCAACTAGATATAACAAACAAACACCGAAACTTGGCCCCAAGAGGAAACTAAACATGGCCCAAGACCCATCG
The DNA here is from genome assembly GCA_025379985.1 of Phyllomedusa bahiana. Taxonomy (NCBI): domain Eukaryota; kingdom Metazoa; phylum Chordata; class Amphibia; order Anura; family Hylidae; genus Phyllomedusa; species Phyllomedusa bahiana. The sequence goes on from JAODAL010003710.1 coordinate 47,043, forward strand.
GCAAAGAGGCCCACTGCCACAGACAGCGTAGCCGACTCACCGTGCTCGGAAGCTTCAGGTCTCATTGATTCCCCATCACAAGCGACCTCAATGGCCCAAGAGGTCTTTCGCCTACTCTTGCCAGTCCTTGACCGTCGTATTGATTTGATACAAGCGTCTGTCAACGCGGCCTTGGCGCAAATCGCGACCAACTCGCAAAAAATAGTAGATCTCGAGACACACACCAACACTATTGAAGAGGAAGTTGCCAGAATTGATAACACTTCAAGCTCCCAACAAGCCACAATTGACGCGCTCAGAGAAAAATTAGAGGACTTGGAAAATCGGGAGCGTAGGAACAACCTACGCTTCATTGGCATCCCGGAAACGGTACCCCAAGAGAACCTTGCAACCTACCTCACGAAAGACCTAGCAGGTGCGTTGACCTTGGAGCTGCCTAGAGATCCCTTCTTGGTGGAAAGGGTCCATAGAATGGGCGTACGCAGAGAGCAAGGGGGCAGACCTAGGCCAGTCGTCACCTGTTTCCATAATTGGTCGGTAAAGGAACAGGTCTTGAAGGCGTACAAACAAAAAAGAGAGCTTCTTGTTCAAGGAGATAAAATCTTAATATTCCAAGATTTCTCCACCCAAGTTTCCTTACGACAAAAGGCATTCCACCCGGTTTGCAAGTTTTTGCATGATAACATCCGCTTCAGCTGCTTTATCCAGCCAAATTGAAAGTTCATAACAATGGACAGATAACCACCTATGACTCACCAGAAGAAGCCAACAGAAGATTCCTGCGTGTCGACCCGGCGCCGGACTAATACCACCTCGCTGTGAGCCAGCCCCAGAGTTAGGTGTGAATTTCTTCTTTTTATTGCCACTTGAGGGCTTTGCCCTGTGGCGAGTTCGCCTCGGAACCCACTTCTAGATAGTCTAAGTACGTTTGACCCCAGGTTGCCGGGGATGCCTTTAGCTAAGTTGTTTTGTTTTTATGTTTGCATCGCTGATGTTGCACTTGTATTTATCACCATTGGTTGCTACATTTATACTACCGGAATTATGGTTGGCCCCAGGAGGCTCCACTGGGGTGACCGTGGCATGCCGCTCTCCTCCACACCGATGGGATGGCAGGGGCGCTCGCTGGGACGCCCCCAGTCATCCTTCTTTTGGGTATGATTTATCACGGATTCCGCCTTTTCGGGATTCGGGATGAGTACCAATAATATGGAGCAGGAGAACCCCTGCGCCTCGGAACTCAATATAGATTCCTGGAATGTGGCCGGCTTAAACATCCCAGAAAAAAGGAGAAAGGTCCTTCTTCACCTAAAACGGCTAAAACCGGACATAATATGTCTGCAAGAGACCCACTGGAAATCGGGGAACTATGTTCCCTTAAAGGCGCGCTGGCTGGACCCACCTATTGTGGCCACCCATGATGCTAGATCCAGAGGAATCGCGATTTACTGCCGGTCGGGTATGGTACAAGAGATAGTGGACCAATATTCCGATGAAGAAGGGAGGTTCATTTACCTCAGGCTGATGATTGCTAACAAGCTGTATACGATTCTTAATATCTACGCTCCCAACGGCCCTAATGACTCCTTTTTTTGAGATCTCAGGAACCCTTTTTGCTCCAAAAGACAAACCATGACAATTTAATAGTGATTGGGGATTTTAATGCGACTCTGAACCCGGCGCTTGATAGATCACATGGCCCACGGGACGGAGAACCACTCAACCGTACACTTCTAGAGACTTTATAGATAGCTTGGATTTATATGACCACTGGCAGGCAACCAATCCTGGAGACAGATCATACTCATTCTACTCTAGAGTACACGACACTTTCTCAAGAATAGACCTCTCACTTCTCTCTTCCCACTTATATTCACATGTCCAGAGAACTGATATACTACCAATAGCCATCTCAGACCATGCCCCGAAAAAGGTGTCCTAAACACAATGCCCTATTAAAATTTAAAAAAAAATGGAGTTTCCCAATTTCCCTATACGACTCAGAGGAATTCAGAGACTTTTTAACAATACAGTGGCAACAATTCTTAAAAGATAATGAAGCACACGAGAACAACGCTCCTCTTTTGTGGATGACCGCAAAAGCAGTGTTAAGAGGGATGCTAATTGACTTTTGGGGAGGAAACGGAAAAAAAAACAATTCTACTTTAAAAAACTTATATTCTAATTTTAAAAAGGGCAAAAACGTTTACTAACAGCTCCTTCGGGGCTTTCAAAAAAAATTTATGGAAACTCAAAATTTTGACACCTTTGTACAGGAAAGCTTGTGGCACACAGGGTTACCCAAAATCGATTTTACAGGGGGGGAAACAGAAGGGGAAACCCCTCGCAACCATGCCCAAAACCCTGGAAAAAATTGACCCCCGAAAAACGGAAATTAAATGCCCCAAAAATGGAAATATTCTTAGGGGACCCCCCCGAAAGAAAAGGTTCTAGAGTTTTTGAACACATACCGGTTTCCCCCTTAACAGCGCAAGGGGGTCATCCTTTCTGGACGCAGTTGTGTGCCAAATCTATCAGATGAGACCCGTTGTTATTTAAAGCCTTTCAGAGGAGGAGGATATGAATGATCGGGTCATCGGGGAAATGGGGAAGACCCCCGCCCCGACGGTTAAATCTCAGAATTTTACAAAAATTTTAAATCCCACAAGTCCCATTTATGAAAGTGAAAAAAGATTATCTAGATCAAGAACAATGACACATTCTTCGATGCTCAACAATTTTAAAACCCAAAACGGGGGAAAAACCCCCCACAAATTTTCCCATAGACCCATTCCCTTATTAAACCACACTTTAAAATTACTAGCAAAATATTGGGCCCCAAATTTAAAAGTTTCTCCCGGAAATAATACCCACACCAAAAGGGCTTTTTATAAAAAAACCCCTCCACCAAGGAATTCAGGGGGCACCGTGGCTATATTAGGCCGGAACCGGAACCCCAGGTTTGCATACTTTGGCCGCCAGAAAAGGCCTTGGGAAAGGTTCCTGGCCTTTTCCCGGCCCCCACCCGGCAGACCGTGGGGTTTTGGCCCCGGAAATTACAAATTTTTTAGACTCTTCATCTTAATTCAAAACATCTATAAAACAAAGGGCGCGCGTCGCCACATTGACTCTTTAGGGGGAAATAAAAAGGGGTGCCCACTATCGCCAATTTATTTTAAACTTCAATAGACCCCTTGCTTTACCACTTTAAAAAATCCCCCCTTTTCCGGGAATCTCGAAAAACGGCCCAAAAACAAAGCTCTTGCCCATGCAATGACCTGCCTTTTCTGATCACAATCCCAAAAGCCTCTGCAACCGTCTGAAAAGGGTCCCGGAATGGGGGGAACCGTCTGGTTATGTAAAAAATGTTAACAAAAGTGGGGGCTTCTTTTGAAGGGCCCGACAAACCAGTTGGGGGCCCAAATTTCCCCAAATTTGCTGGTGCACACTCATTTAAATACCCAGGTGACCTTCCAACGGAATATAAGCAGATCTACGCTAAACTTTTATAATATTACCAAAATTAAACCCCACGCTCAAATCCTTGGGACCCATCCCCCATCCTTTAGTGGGGAAAGCACCCTCCCAAAAATGATTTTAAATTTCCTAGATCCCAACTTATTTCACATGTTACCCAAAATTTTTAAGCCAAGGGAAAGAAATTATTAATGCGCTACAGGAAATTTATTTGGGTGGGAAAAAAGCGCGATCCCTTTCCTTAAACAAAAAAACAAGACTAACGGGGGACTGGATTTCCAAACATTAAGCTTTATAATTTACGGCACTGAGTCGATACAAATTGGGGATGGTCCTTAAAAAACAGCGGTTTTTACTTTCCCCCACTAGAAAAATTTGTTCTTACCTAACTCCTCTGTTAAACCTCACATCCCCTATGACCAGGTCCCCCCGATGTACACATAATCCGCTCTTGATCCGAAAGGCGTTCGTGGTGAAGCCGGACAAATGAAGGGACTCTCCCGTACTCGGTAAAACCTCCCCCTTTGCCCCAAACCCAGAGTTCAGAATGGAAAGCCACAGGCTTTTTTAAAAAGATTGTATGGATTGGGCATAGGGGACTGTAGGTCAACAAATTAATCACATACTTTAAATCATACTCTTTTTCTAAGCCCCAAAATGCCTTCCCTGCAATTAATTTCCCCTTCTTCATTTATTAAAACACTCATACGAACCCCAATGTGAGGGACTTGTCAGGGTTGACTGGACCAAAAATACACAAAAACAATCCTGCACCCCCCCCTCACCAAGGCATATCTACCCCTTTATTTAAAATATCTATGGGCCCAAAATTTGATACAAGGAAAAAATCACAATAAAAGAAAGGCAAAATTTACGACCGCAGTCTCGTCCAACGATTTGACATCCTTGGCGACCCAATAAAATCCTCCCCGCACCAGATACACAGAAAGTCTCTGAAAACAAAACAACGCATACCTAGCGCCCATAAAGGGTCACGAATGGGTATTTTTGCCCCAAGCAATTTTTTTTAAGTGTGGATCCCCGAAACCACTTTTATCATTGTCTTGGGGAAAAGCCCAGAAATAAACGGTATTGGGACGACATAGCACAATATTCCCGCACTTAATTTTTAATCCTTACCCCCCGGGGCCCCTGGCTTTTTCGGGCACATTGACCCGGGGTACTACTAGTACACCCCCAAAGAACACATCTATTACAATTTTTTTTCCAGCCCCAGGGAAAAAAATCTGCAGTTTGGGGCCCCGCCACCCGCCCAACGAGAAAACTTTTTCAAAAAAATGTTTCCTCTCTTCTCATGCTAGATTGAGACGTCCAGGGAAGGAGAGGGGGTGAACCCTTTTTTGACCTTTTGGGGACATGGGTTAATTCGCTACCCGCTGGAAACAAGCAAACCTTAAAAAAACCCGTTTTTAAAATACGGAATGGTACCTCGAGCGCAAAGGGCCCAGGGGGGCCCTAGACACACAATGCCAAGACCGGCACCATACACCCTGATACAGGGACTATGCTGACAGAGGGAGCAGCCTTTTTACTTTAACGGGGAAAGCAGGCCTACTATTAGGCCTCTAATGCAACTCCTTTTAGTTCTTTTTTACCACTCTAACTAATCGTAACAGTCAAGGGGAAAATTGAAAACATTCCCGAGGCGCGGGGGGGGAAAACTGAGTTGTGGGTCTAACTTAATCTCCTACTCCCCCCTGATTACCTTCTCTACATCCCCCCTCCTGGGGTCTATGAACAGGGAATTTTCGGGAGGGAAACAAAACCCATTGTATCTACTGCGGGGTTGGGGGCTGCGGCGGGGCCCCGAAGCATAGTAAGGACATGGGGGGAAAAGGTCTCGCAACCTGTCCAAACAGTTTAAGGTTTTTAAAATGTTTAAAAAAAAGAAAAAAGACTTTCCCCCACTGGGACATTGTAATGGAATTGTAAAAACTGTCTTGTTTTGATGATAAACGCATTTGTAACAGCATCCGCTTTCTAAAAGCTTGAAAAACCTTTATTTCTGGAAGGTTTAATAAAAGATGTTTTTTAAAAAAAAAATATATTATATGGGGAAAAAATAAAAAGGCAGGTGCCAGCAAGGGGAACTAAAACAGGGTCAATTACATCAGTTTTTGTCAGGAGAATAGGGCCAAAATTTCCCACCCAAATATTGTGAGAACTTGTGGAAGGATACCAAAGTTTGACCCAAGTCATACAGTTAAAATGTAATGCTACCCAATACTAATGAAATGTATGTAAACTTTTAACTTTGCAGAAAGTAATGAAAATGCCTTAAAAATTCTCTCTTTAATCTGGCATTTGGCAAATCTAAATAATTTTGATAATCCTAATTGACCTAAAACAGGTAAGATTTATTCCGATTTCATAAAAACATATACAAAAATGGGACGTTACTTACTCAAAAAACATTACAAAGGCCATATTCACAGCTCAGTGGCCGGACTAGACTCAACCCAGTAGCAGGCAACTCTGGCCCATATGCTATTTGGGAAAAATAAACAGGTGCAGCTAATTGCTGAGCAGCAGCTCACACACCCCACCACTAGGGGAACAATTGGATGATAAAAAACTGCACATCAACTTGATACCTATTCACACCAGCATGCATAAAAGCCACAATATAATGCATGGGGAGATTGCACAAATGCAAAAATACTAGTAGAACAATCACTCACATACCCTCCATGCATGGGGGTGGCCACTGTACCAACTAATACCTCATACAGTGCCGTTTCTAGGCTAAATTGCACTCAGGACGAGGTGAAGAAATTTCGCCCCCCTCCCGTAACATAATGCGCCCCAATGTGACACAGTGCATCACCATCAGCCAAAATGAAAATATACAGAAAGCTTTACCACAATGAGCTACGTATAAAACTACTAAATAATAGTCATACTGTTACCAAATAACACCGCTACACAAAACCAGAATCCCAAGGCTAATAGTACCAATGTCCTACTAAGACCACATATCACCGGCACATAGTGACCAATAATACTGCTACACTATGACCACATATCACCAGCACATAGTGACCAAATACCACTACACCGTGACCACATATCACCAGCACATAGTGACCGAAAAACGCAACACCGTGACCACATATCACCAGCACATAGTGACCGAATACCGCCACCATATAGAGACTAAATAATACAAACTGACCATTACTGAATACAAACCATTATACTACAACCAATTTTACCTGCATACAGTGACAGATACCAGTTCTTCACAGGCTCTGCAGACATACAATCGATTATAGTAAAGTTACATCCAGGGACTTACAGGAGACGTCTCTGAAGACTTGTTCACTTTCTCTTTTTCTTCTCCATCTGTCCCAGACCGCCATGACAACTTCTCCCGGCCACAACTCTTCACTGTAAAATTTACAAAACAAACATCTTAGACTCCTCAATTTATCAGCACATCTCTACCAATTCCTACCTCTGTACAAACTCCCCATCTATAGCACCTCATATGGTAGCCATATAGTAGCTCCTGTAGCCAGACAGTACCCCTATAGCCAGGTAGGCCCCCCAAGCCAGGTTGGCCCCCTATACCAATAAACCCCTATATCAGGGAGGCCCCCCATAGCCAGGGAATCCCTTTAAGTCGGGGGGCCCCCAAAGTCCCCCGTAAACCCCTATAACAAGGAGTTGCCCCTTATAGCCAGTAGTGCCCCCAATAGCCAGGAGAAAACCCCCTTATAGTCAGGGAGTCCCTTTTTAGTCAGGTTGTGCCCCTATATCAGGGATGCCCCTTTTATCAGGGAGTTGGCCCCCAAAGCCATAACCCCCTAATACCCGGGATCCCCCCAATAAAACAGGTTGATCCCCAAAACCAGGGGTTTACCCATATACCATAATAAACCCCCTTCATTTTAAAGATAATAAAATAAACAAAAAGTCTCACACACCACTCCCCCCCCTTCATCCCCAAGCTGCTACATGAAGCGCGGACTGATCAAACCTGCTTACTCGTCACGCACTCCCAAAATTCCCTCCGAGCTGCCGCCGAAGAGATCCCACCACGGGGGCGCTAAAAACCGTGCCCCCCCCCCACACTGATCATACAAGGAGGGGGCAAATGGGAATATTGACTTGCTAGCTGGTTACAATGGCTGCCAGAGTTTCCCAAGGGCCCGTGGGGGGGGGGGTGGCGCTGCCCGCCTCGCCCCCCCCCAAGAACGGCCCGGGGCCGTACTACTTATTTTTGACCCTTCTTATCGCCTTTCTTTATGCAATTGTAAAACCCCCCCCCTTGCAAGGAGGGGATGCGTGGGTTTTCTATGGTATTTTTTTGCATTTTTTGGCAAACATCCCCCGCATTTTTACTTTTATTTTTCTGCAGAGGAAAAATAGCATCAAGTAATGTCAGTTTTTTATCACAATTGTTTTTCCCCTATGGTGGGGGGTTGTAAACCTGCTGTCAGCAATTACTCACATGTTTATTTTTTCCCAAGTACATATGGGGCCCGAGTTCCTGCTACTGGTTTTTAGTCCATCCAGCCATTGATTTAAATATGGGGTTTATAGTGATTTTTTTTCATGTCAGATATAAGAAAAACATAGTTACAATTATAAAGGTTTAAAAAAACACGGTCCAAGTTCAACAAGTGGGGAAAAAAGTGATAAAAGGGGGGAGACAAGGATTTCAAGCCCAGGGGCCCCCCCCTTGGGAAGCCCTGGAACCTACAAGGCAATAACCAATCCCAGGGGAAACCCCATCTCTGATCCCAACCCCACCCCCAACAGGACCAAATTTTACAGGCTACATACTAAAAATATTCTTTAGTTTCACGTAGTTATATAAGCCCTACTTGAAACTCGCGACTGTTCCTGCTATGACCAGCTCCTCGGGCAGGCTATTCCACATATTTACAGTTCTCACAGTGAAGAACACTTTTCTCCTCTGGAGAATGAATCCTTTTTTCTCCAGCTGAATGGAATGTCCCCTTGTCTTTTCTCCCTACTTTTGTAGGGACCATTTATATATTTATATAAATTAATCATCCCCCCCATCCCCTGAAGCCATCTTTTCTCAATACTAAATAAGTTCAATTGGTTGCTCGTCTTTGCACTCTCTCTCTAACTCCATTACATCTTTTCTATAAACTGAATCCCAGAACTGAACAGCATATTCCAAGTGAGGTCGCACCAATGCTTTAAATCAGTGGAAAAAATTACATCCTTGTCCCGCGTCCATCCCTTTCTTTTAATACACCCCAAATTCTTGCTTCCTTAGAGGCAGCTGATTGACACTGCATGCTGTTCTGTATCTAAAGATCTACAATAACGCCCAATCTTTTTTCAAACAACCAAATTCTCCCAGTTTTGTTCCCTCTAGGACATATGATGCCTGCAGATTATTCGTACCCAGATGCAGAACCTTACATTTATCCACACTGAACCTCGTGGACGCCCAAATCATCTTCCATTGATTGCACTAAAACATACATAGCTTGGTGGGCATCTTTCAAAAATAGAAACTGTGCTATTGAAACCCCTCCACTAATCAAATTTAATAAAATACATTGAATAAAAGAGGACCCAATACTGAGCCCTGGGGACCCCACTGATAACCGGGGACCACTCAGAGTAGAAGACATTTACCACCACTCTCCGAGTACGATCCAGTTTTTAATCCAATTACACAGTTATTTCTAACCCAATGGATTCTAATTTACCCAATAAATGCTTATGAGGGGCAGTTTCAAATGCATTTGCAAAGTCTAAAAACACTATATCCGCAGCCGTCCTGCTATTCAGACTTCTCTCTTCATAAAAACAGATCAGGTTGGTCTGACAACTTATGTCCGTAGTAAAACCATGCTGGCAATCACTTATAATATTGTATTCTGCCACATATTCCTGTATCTTGTCCCTTATGAGCCCCTCAAACATTTTTCCCACAATAGATGTTAAACTTATTGGTCTATAATTACCTGGTCAAGACTTGGAGCATTTTTTGAAGATGGGAACTACATATGCCTTGTGCCAGTCTCCTGACACTATACCAGTCACCAGAGAATCTCTAAATATCATGTATAAGGACACACCAATAACCGAGATGAGCTCTTTAAGAACCCTTGTGATACCATCTGCCAGTAGCCAAGTTTCACATTCAGTTTATTTAATCTTGCTTGTACCCTTTCTACACTGAGCCATTAATGATTCAGATTGTTTTAACAGTACGCTAACCGCCAACATCTACACTGCCAGCCCCAACAGTTTTTCTAGCACAGCTCCAAAGTTGACAACCAAGATCAGCCACACTGCCCCCGACCCTCATCACTGCATTCTCCTCGTTAGAGTATATACAGTCTAAAACCTAACATCATTGTGCCTTTATATAGGTATTATACTCTGGTTTCAACTGTAAGATGGTAACAGAATTTAGACGAATGCCGATACAGCAGAAGTGGGTAGTGAAACATGTTTTCAACCCTATTCACCGGGTGCAATACTCTCCAAAAGTTTATTAACCCCTGATGATTCAAAAATTGTGTTAAGAATTTCTCTTGTCTAGGCTCACTCTGCCAACTCCTATGTATTTCCTGTCTTCCCTTGCAGATAGTACTGTGTTCAGGAAGACGCACTACCAGGCTCGGACTGGCCTACAAAGGAATAGGGGAAATACCTGGTTGGCCCCTGAGCATGGCAGACCTGAAGTTGTTTTTTTTACTGCATATACATCCTCAGAAGAGGCGTAAAAAAGCAACCAGCAAGAGAGGCAATGGCAAAGGCTGAGCATAGATGCATGTACAGTCATTTAACTGTACCTGAAGGTGGTGTCCCAAAAATAAACTCACCATTGGGCCCCCAAAACAGTCTGAACTGGTTGGGCCCATAAATCAACTCCACCTGTGGCACTAAGTACCACCATCCCCGGCAACTACAACAAATAATAGGGGTGATCTGAACTACATGCGCCTTCTTTCTTTGCACCTCCAGAATTCGGTCCATACACACTAGCACATGTCCCAACACGCCAACGCCATTTTTTGTCCTATTTTTGGGCTCACAAAAACCACTTTTGACGCCATATTCTAGTTAAATAAAACTGTTTACACCAAAACTAATCAATTTACATATGTTGCGCGTCGCACACTAGGCAACACTCTATTAAGTGTGCTAGTGTATAATGATAGTTACTAATCTCCATATGTCCATAAGCTATATAAACCCCTCACAGCAAAGTCCATCAATATTCAATCTTTATTGTCCAACAATCATAGGAAAAAGATTTTTCAGATATACAGGCGACTTCCATAAAGGTTTTCGGTCTCCTAAAGAACTTTAGCAAATTTGTCGCTGAAAAGACAGAACAAAAAATATAACAAAACAAACATATCCCCCATTAAAAAATCACATAATTCCTCACTAAAAATCCCTTAATATATCCAAATATATATATATATATATATATATATAATATATATAATATATATTATATATATAAATATAATACAACACACATATAATATATATATATATATGTGTGTGTGTGTGGGATATATACCAAGACCAAACAGATATATAAATCAAAGTAAAGAAAATCTATGTTTTTTACCTTAAGTTACAGAAGGATAGGTCTCCTATTCCTTTTTAAATGAGAAACTGTTGGACCTCTAGAATGAAAATAAATATATACATAGCTAGATGTTCTGGGATAATCTAGAGAAATGTCAAAATAAAAGAACCAAAACCGAATATATAGACGCCAAGAAAATCAAGAGGACTCACCAGACGGCAGAGAATATATAGGAAAAGACCGTCTGTAGCTCGGTAGTGTGTCAGATGTGAGCCACACTGACAAGACAACTCGGCGTCCTTAAGTATTCACCGCGCATACTCACGGTGATCAGTCTCGGAAGATGTCATGGAGAGGGCAACATGGAGAGTATTTCTGCCCTCACTCGCCTTACTGCACATGCGTCCGGGCGACAGAAGCCGAGCGGATCGCATTATAGAGTCGTATATATATTGTAGAGTGCAGGCATAATAATAAAAATAAAAAATAAAAAAAAGAACAAAATATATCTATCTCCAGAATTTCTCTCTACATATAACTATAGTTAATCAAGAATAGCGAATAACACATAAAATGAACAAATAATATTACCTGCGCATTACCCTGGTATTGTAACTGTATTTAATGGTGAAGTAGTATCAGTGTTACAGTTGTCTCCCGAATCTACGAGGAGTCCCACTGGTAGGATCGGTCTCCAGTATTCATAGAGCCTCATCATAATCTGCTATCCACAAATGAGGTGTTACAAGTATCTGGTATATCTTTCCCTTTTTTATATCTATATGATTGAACAACTGTTTATGATAATCTAACAATGGCTAATATGTATTTTGTACCCAAATGTGGATCGTTCTATTACTTGCTGTAGAGATTAGTATATCTTGAAGGATTTGGCGGTTCATTTAATATATAATCTATCATACTGACAATTAGCATTTTGTAGTTTATTGTGGTGGTTTATATTTTTCATATAACTATCTCTATATTGTTATTGTAGCTGTTTATCTTGTGACCTTTATTGGACCAATTGATTACCACCAAAACAATTATTTGAGCCCTGAATGAATCCTCTTATTGAGGAGAAAACCGCGTTGGCTTTGTTGATTATGGTAGGTCCATAATTATGTTTGGTGACCTTGTTGAGATACTATAGGTCCAATAATTTTTTGAGCTAGACCCCAATTATATTATCACTGTTGAGTATTTTGCAAATAGGTTTTGTAGGGGGGTATAAAAGGAGGGAGAATGAGTTCCACGTGATCGTCCTTAATTGGGACTGCGGGTCTCTGTTATATGCTAGAGGATTCTACATAAGTAATAGGATACAGGTTTTTTTAGATGTAATTTAATAAATGTTATTTTTATCTATGTTATGCCCACCCTTTCCTGTTTTAAATTAATGGTTGAAAAATTTGTGGATTGCTGACCAGTCTAATGTGGAACTAACCGCCGTACTCTTGTATCTTTAGGGAATTGTTTGTTTTATTAAGATATATCAATGTCTAGTAATTATTTTCCCAACTCTACGAAAAGGAGACCACTACCACATCTGATTACCCCCTTTCCGACATCCTTTTTATAAGATATGATAGATCTGTGATAAGAGACCCCCTGACCTCCTGAAATTATATTAAACTCTCTGAACCCTTGTTTCACCCAGAACCAAGATTGAATACATTTGCCCTACAAAAATTCCTAATTTGTTATTATATTGAAATATTTGCGGTTTTTGCCCCCCCCCCCTACAACCAAATGTTCTCGTTATTGATCCACGACATCAGCTCCTCTCCTCCTCCTGACAACTATTCCTTCTGCATTTATAATACCCCTTTCTTCCACCTTTGGATAGCTTATTTTCCATGCCGTGCATGAAGACAAAAGGGTGTTTCGCCATAAGGCATGTTCCCCAACTCCAGTCCTCACGCCCCACCAACAGTCATATTTATTCAGGATATCCCACAAGAATGCACTGACAATAAGAAATCACCTTGTAGCATAATTAAATCACCTGGCAATGCTGAAAACCAGAAAAAATTACCTGTTGGTGGCCCTTTGAGGTCTAATTGGGGGACCCCTCCAATAGAGATAAAAAGGATGAATATGCATAGTCTTTTAAAAAGTTTCTAATGTGTCACCACGTGCTAGAGTTCCCTTTATATTACACTTTGCTTAATCTCTGTGGGGTAACCTGTACGCATATTTCAGCAGGCATCCATGGGAAGTGCTAGCTGTTTCTCCGGTTCCAAATTAGAGAAGATATTTGTGCCATTAATCCAGTCTCTGATATGCCTTCACATTGCTGCTAGGTTGTATAATCTAATATTAGGCAGCTGGGCGCCCACCTGTCCTTTTCCCGTCATCAATTTCTTGTACCCTATCCTTGGTTGCTTGCCTTGCCATTTGAATCTGGTAAATGCCGCTCGTAGAGTATTGATAAGTAAGTAAAACCGGTATGTTCTGCAGCAGGTATAGCAGCCGCGCAAAACTTACCATTTTGATAAGCTTTATCCGACCTAAAAGTGATAGCGGGAGATCTTTCCACTTATCTAATTCCGCCGTTATTTTCGTGATCAGTGGTGTATAGTTAAGGTTATAAATCATAGAGGACCTATATCCTATTTGAACCTAGTATGTTAAGTGATTTTTAGACTATCTCTACTCCTTATCTCTTTTTTGCTGTCGTCCCCTTTTAACCCAACAGTAGTAACGTGTAATATTTTCCCGATTTACCTAAACCCAAAAGACCAAAATCTTCCATCTTCCTGTTATGACCCCTCTACCTGGGCCCTAAGGTTATTAAACATTAAAAAACAACATATCATCTCAAACAGACCACTTCATTTCCTTTTCTCCCACTGATATCCCCCTGTTACAGCCCATGAATGATTAGGTGTCGCGCTAGAGCTCTAAGGCCAAATTAAATTACCATTCGTGACAATGGGGCACCCTGTCTGGTACAAATTTTGAAAAAAATGGGGGGGAACAAAAAACCCAGTATTTACCCTAGCCTGTGTATACTGCACATTGTCGTCAAGATAAATCCTGAAATAACCCGTACAATCCTATCTTGTCAAAATCATATTAATCCACTTCCAGTTTCAACGGTACGAATGCTTCACATCGATTGCTAAAAGGCTGGTTATATTTATCTATCCTATTCCTTTCCACTGCTTCTAGGTCCGTCAGCACAGACCCGATGTTTTTAACCCCTGATCTAACCTGATAAATCTCATTTGGTCTTCCCCAACCATTTTCCAGTTAACCACCTGCCTAGTCCAGTTGGCATAATTTTAGAAAATATTTTTATATGCTCTGATAGTACAGGGATATTCCTAAGGAAGTTTTGACCTTTTGTATGATCAAAACCCGCTTGAGTATAGAGGTTACGATAATATTCCGATAAATATCATTAATTTCTTTGGGTCCCTTTTTCAATTCCCCGATTACTTTTAAGGCCCAATGAGTTTGTAACCCCTCCCTTCCTTTACTAGACCAACATCACTTTCCATGCCGATGTTCCCAAATTTGAATTAAGGAACTTTAAAGCGATCTACGCAACAATTTCAATTCTTTTGTTGGAGATCAAATAAACTCTTATATGATATCTCACTCTTTTTAGTTTCTTCAGAAGATTTGATAAGAATGTCGTATACGCATGTCTCAGCCTCTCGGTGGCCTCATTAAAGTTCTGGCTCCTCACTTTTTTTCTTTTGCTCCATATATGCATTACACTCCCTCGAAGTACTGGCCTTTCCTGCCGATCCCAAAATAATGCTCGTGTAGTCTGTAGTATCCTGTGTCCGGTTCATACTCCCTCCACCACTGATTTAATAGTTATTTAAATTGTCACAACCAAAGCTTAAAGAAGAGACTAGGACCTCCAAATATGTCTTCCTCTCGGGAATGTCTCATATAGTGTAATGTACACCGGAGAGGGGGTCCAGATTACATCCTGTCCAATTTCGACCGATTCAATATCATGCCCAAATTTCCCAGAATCTGCCAGAAATATCTAGCCTAGACACCCCCATGGGCATGAAGAAATGAGTAATCCCGCTCTGCAGATTGATCCTCACCATCATCACTAGTCCCATGTTTTAATCAATAGACATTTGTCTCCACTCCACCAAGCTGAGGTCATGTGGTGATCCAAAATAGTCACTATGCCACATATGGGAAAACCGCTAAGAAACCAGAATGAGTAATCTAAGGAGAGTTGCATTGTTGCTTGTCACAACTAACATTTTAAGTGACATAATTGGGAATTAAAAATGGAAAACCTGCCAAAAAAAAAAGAAATTCACAAATTCCCTAAACACTGTTTTAAATACTTTAAAGGGCTGTAGTTTCTTAAATGAATCATTTAGGTGGATGTTCTATCTCTAACATGCCGCCCCTCCCCTCAAAGCGACGTCAGAACTGGACCCTAAAAAAAAAAACTATGTTGCAAATTTTCTTGAAAAAATAAACTACTAGATTTCTAGGCCACCTAATTTCGTAAAAAAGAAAAAAATAATTAAAAACTGATGCCAACCTACAGGAAATTTATGTAGATGGATGAGTTGTAAACTATTTTGAGTGGTATAACCATCTGTCTTTAACGCAGAAATTTTTGAAGTTTGTAAATGGCAAATCTTTCAACATTTTCATAATATATTTTTTGCAAATCAACACGGATTGTATGGACCACAATTTGTGTTCTACTTAAAGCTAAACGAATGTGTCACACGAAAAAACAACCTGAGTCACATGGATAGGTAAAAGTTTCAAAAAGTTATTCTCGCATAAAGTGTCACGTCTGATTTAAAAAATGGGGCTCTGTCAGGAAGGCCAAAACTGGTTACGACAGTAAAGGGTTAAGGAGCTTATCAATTTAGTAGCAATTTTTGCTGTTTTCAAGAAAATTTGTAGCACAGAATTTTTTTTTAGGGACCAGTCCATTCTGACTGGCTTGAAGTCTGGTCTGTGACGGTAAGCCTAAAGCTCCGCGACTCCCACTCCCGTAAAACCTAATATAGTACCGCCATGTTTAAGTGAAAACTCAACTGCTGTAGTAAAATTGTAACATCAGGCTTTTTTTAATCACCTTAATGATATCTCTCACCTTATGAATCACAAGCTATTTATAGAACATACACTACACAACATGTAACAATGTTTGTACTTTTGACTTTCAGACTCCATATCTCAGCATCCACACAGCTTTTGTATATGAGGTTACCATCATTTATATAGACAATCATCTTCATATCTTAGTACTTAAATTGTACATGCAGTATTTAGCAACCTCTTAGTTCTGCAGATTCTTGTCAGTGTAATAGCATTGTTACTACTTTCTCCTAAAGATCAAAAAATGTTAATTTTCATTTACTGTTAGTATTTGGTACATGCCTTGCAAAGATTCGCCCCCATAACTTTTTGCCCATTTCACTTCAAACAAAGATATAAAATTTAATTTTTTTTGTGAAGAATCAACAATTGACAATTGGAAGTGGAACGAAATTAATGGAATATTAACTTTTGTAAAAAAAACAAAAGCTAAAAGAGGGGCTGTGCAATATATTCCCCCTTTACTTCATGCAGCAATCTCACTCCAGAATTCAGTGAGGATCTTCAATGATTCCAATGTTGTCCTAAATACTATGGTGATAAATATAACCACCTGTTGTAATCAAGTCTCTGTATAAATGCACACTGCTACTTATAGTCCTCATGTTCTGTTTAACGCCTAAGGACCCTGGACGTATATTTACGTCCCAAGTCCCGAAAGGCTTTGCTGGAGGATCGCTCCGCGACCCCACCCGCACAGCCGCGGTGTTAGAGAATGACGCAAGCTAACCACCCTGCCCGTACAGCCAGAGCGCCAGCGCGCCCCGAATCCGCTCTTTTAACCCTAGCAAAGATGGCCGCGGCAGGCGTTCGGCCGAACGCCGCATATAACTGCACATCCAATGCCTGGACCATGCATGCGTTGACCTTGTTAAGACCTCAGTCCTGCCATGCCTGGTTTGCCCCCATTTCCGCCCTGGTCAGGAAGTGGAAACGCCATCTTTTACATCTAATGCATTTGTGATATACAATGCATAGACGTATTAATGATTCGCAGCCCCCTAGTGGTCTAGCACCATAGTGACTCAATGTTAAAGTAGAAAAAAAAAGGAAAAAAAGTTTTTTTTTAAAGTACAAAAAAAAAAAGAAAAGTATTAAAATTCAAATCGACCCCCCTTTTCACCCATTTTACAAATAACAAAATAAAAAAGTTACACATATTGGTATCAGTCCGCTTCGAAAAAGTTCGATCGTATAGAAATAATGACATTATTTATCCTATGTCTGACACCGTAGAAGAAAGAAAATTGCAAACCACCAAAATTCGCATTTTTGGTCCATTTTACTCACTAAAAATGACAAAAAAAGTGATAAAAAGAGAATTCACATCATTCCATACTGGTAGCAATAAAAAGTACACTTCAGCCCGCAAAAAATGCCCCCTCACTGACGTCCGTAGGTGTTCGTACAAAAAAGTTATTGGAAGCACAAAATGGCGCCGTGGCGCAAATTTCAAAAATAGAAAATGTTTGGAATTTTTTTACGGTAACAAAACATAATGGAAACCCTACATGTTTGGTATTGTCGAATGCATAACAACATGTAGAATACAGATAGCACATTATATTTACCAGAGATTGAACGCCGTAAAAGCAAAACACCCGCAAACATGGCGAAAGTATGTTTTTTTTTTTTTTTTCCACAATTTGTCCCACTTGGAATTTTTTTGCGGCTTCCCAGTATATTCTATAGTACAGTGAATAACCCATTAGAAAGTACATTTTGTCCCGTTAAATAAAAGCCCTCATATGTCTATGTACGTGGAAAAATAAAAAAGTTATGGCTCTGGGAAGGCGAGGAGGGAAAAACGAACGTGTCAACAACAAAAAAAGCCGGGTCCTTAAGGGCTTAAAGCGCAGAGAGCATCTTGAAGACCAAGGAACACGCCAGGCAGGTGTGGAGAAGTTTAAAGCCGGATATGGATACAAAAAGATTTCCCAAACTTTAAACATCCCAAGGAGCACTGTGCAAGCGATCATATTGAAATGGAAGGAGTATCAGACCACTGCAAATCTCCAACACCTGGCCATCCCTCTAAACTTTCATCTCAAACAAGCAGAAGACTGATCAAGAATGCAGCCAAGGGGCCCCCATGAATCACTCTGGATGAACTGCAGAGATCTACAGCTGAGGTGGAAAAGTCTGTCCATAACGACAAAAATCATGCGTACACTGCACAAAATCTGGCCTTTATGGAAGAGTGGCACGAAGAAAGCCATTTCTCAAAGATATCCATACAAAGTCTTGTTTAAAGTTTGCCACAAGCCACCTGGGAGACACCAAACATGTGGAAGAAGGGGCTCTGGTCAGATTAAACCAAAATCGATCTTTTTGGTGGAGAAGAGTCATGTATCCAAGTATTAAGGATAGTCCTGATCCCCGCCGCTGAGACCATATATAGAAGTTTTCTACTCCCCGGTGCACAAGGAGTCTCCCGAGTGTCAATATGGCCAAATATAGCCCACAAGGGGTTATTGGGAACGTAATTGGTAAGATGCTCCCTTGTGAAGGACATAATGCGGAGCCAGAACCCCTGAATTACCAGACAATCCCACAAGCAGTGATATAGATCTGTCTCTCGAGAGTGACAGCAAAAAAATTCGTCACTGTCATAGATTCCCATTTTGAATCCCCTCGTTGGTGTAATATAGGCTCTATGATACAACTGTAGAGACATCTCCAGATATCTGCTGGAGGATACAAATTTACGGCTATTATTTAAGGCCTGGTGTAGGGTTAAGACATCCAGGCTTGGGTCGTCCTGCACCCACTTTGTAAGTCCCATACTAGTTGCCTCAAAGTACATAGGGGTATGAAAAAATTGATAGAAATGTGTTGTTAAGCCCCTCGCCGTGACACTACGATTTAATACCCTCCACAACATCGGGCTCCACTCCCCAGGAGTAAGGTGAGAAATAATTAGGTTCACATAACTGCATGCAAAAAAATGCAATCTTCAGTCCCGGGAATTTCAGTCGTAGTTCCTCCAAAGAAAGAGGCCTCCGCTTTTCCTTGTCTACCATATGTAGAACCCATCTAAGTCCATGAGTCCTCCACAAATAGAATTCCCTATGCGCTTTTCCCCCCTGGAGTTCTGGGTTATCCCAAAAGGACCTAAACAGTGACGCATGAGGGTGTAGATGAGTGTCCTTCCTCATTTTCTGCCAAGCCCTCCAAGTGGTAAACAATAGGGGATTGGATCTAATCAGGGTCGGGATCTGCTGTAGAGGCAGGTGTAGAAAGTCTGATAGCGATAGCCTTCCTAGACTACCTTGGTCTGAGACCACATCAGCGTACGTCTCTGTGCCTTGCAGCCAGTCAGTCGCCAACCCTTTATCAAGGCCGCTTTTATTATACGCCCTGAAATTGGGAAGGTTGATACCCCATTTGTTCTTGGGTTGCTGCAATACAACCCACAGGATTTCGAGGCCCCCTGTCGTTCCAGACAAAAGTCCTATAATTTCGCTTTAATTTCGTTTTTCGTCCCTAGAGCAATGTAGAAGGGAGAGAGTGTATAAGGGAAAAGGAGCCTAGGGAATTCTATCAGCTTCAACATATTTTTCCCCTACCAATATAGACAAAGGGGAGCTTCCGCCAGCCTCCAACCTTTTCTCCATTGCCCCAATATCGGTAGTAATATTAAACTTATTTATATATATAATAATATATATAAAATATTTATATAAAATATATATAGTGGGCGGGTTTTTAGCGACCTGCACCCCTAAGTATGGGAGTCTGTTTTCGGCCACCACTTGAATGGGTACTGATGTGTCCACGTAGCCGCGTTGGTCCGTTTAGTATTAGAGCTTTTGTTTTATCCATATTAATATTTGTACCCGAAGCGTCCCTATCTCGGTCAATGTTTGAAGTATTTGGGGCAACGAATCCCGTGGGTTCTGCAATACCAGTAATACGTCATCTGCAAAGGCAGCCACATCCCACACTTGAGCAAAGGGTCCCACCGTCCCTTCCATGGATTGGGCCGTACAGCAATATAAACATTTGGGTCTAATGATAAATTAAAGAGAACGGCGACAGCGGGTATCCCTGTCTCGTGCCACGGAATAGATCCCATCGGGTTTTGCCGCAATACCATTCCCTATCAACGCAGTGCTGGCACCATCCTGAAATATAACTATACAAAATTACAGAAGGGTGGCCCAAATTGTCCGTTTTCCAAAGTTGGGTGCTAGGAACGGCCAAGATACCCCTGTTGAAATGCTTTTGTGGCATCCAAGCTTAAGAGCATCAAGGTTCCATTTTTCGTGGGCTCCTGCCCTCACCGCCGCTCCACCGCCGCCCTGATGTTTCTAACAATTGCCTGCCTTTTAACAATCCCCTCTTGTCCGGGTGGACTATCAGCGGGAAAAGTCTGCATCCTTGTCGCCAGTATTTTAGTTTAAGAGCTTGTAATCGCAATTAAGTAGTGCTAATCGGGCGATAATTTGGTATTAGCAAAGGGTCCTTGTCGGCTTTTTGGGAGAAAAATGGTATTGGAGTCCAGGGAACCGATCCAAAGGGTTCCTGATTTTGATAGATTGCGTTATATAGGAGAGTGAGAGTAGGGTCATCTGTTTTCAACAAAGACTTGTAAAATCGAGGACTAATACCGTCTGGACCAGTGTTCTTGCTCCTAGGCGAGGATGCGATGGCCTTCTCTACCTCTTCTTCTGTTATTGGTACTATCTAGCAAAAGCTGCTGCTCTTCCCACAAAGTCGAACCGGTGTGAAGCATGAAGGGTGTAATTTCTCATATCTGTCGGAGGTGCCTTATACAAGTCCTCAAAATAATTTCTAAAGGCATTCACTATTGCGTCTGGGTCTACATACATATTGTCAGAGTGAGGATCCCTTATTGCCACTACCGGTTTGCGGGCCCGTTGCGTCTTAAGCATCCGTGCCAAAAGCTGACCAGACCTATTTGCTCCTCTGAAGTATTTATTCTGAGTTAATCGCAGCAGCCAACCCGCCTGGCTCTGGACGTATGAATCTAATGTGTCTTTTGCCTCTCTGTATTCCCTCTCCTTCAGCTCTGAGGGACTCTCTGCCATCGCCTTTTGCGCACGCAGCAACACGGAGTGGAGTTTGTGGAAATTTGCTTCGGCCGTCTTTCTTTTACTTGAGACGTAACTGATTATATGGCCTCGAAGAACCGCCTTTGCGTCAGATTATTATCAACGTAGTTGGCCCAGTGAACCTCCAGGAAGGATTTGAAATCATCAGACTTAAGTAGCTGGGGAAGCGCCAGAATCTACTGGGATGTTGCGGTGGGCCCCCCAGTAATGACAAAGCAACAGGCGCATGGTCTGAAATGGTAATAGCGTGAAGTGCGGAGCGCAAGACCGAACCCCACAGTATCATAGATATTAAAAAGTAATCAATCCTCGAGAAACTCCTGTGCACCGAGGAGTGGTAAGTGTATTCCCTAGTTTCTGCATTAAGCGTCCTCCAGGGGTCGCACAATGAGTGTGACTCCATCAAGTGAAGGATATCCCTAGCGGCCAGAGGACCAGGAGCACCCTGTGTTGTCTTATCTAGAGTAGGGTCCTGAACGGTGTTAATGTGTCCCTTCTCTGCATTAACATCGCGTTAATTTTAGTGAAGAAGTTAGTCTGAGCCGAGTTTGGAGCGCAACTGTTCAGGAGTGTAAGCTGCGTTCCCGCCAGAGTTATGCGTAGCAACAGGAATCTCCCATCTTCATCCACCAACTCCTCCTCCACCACCTGACCCAATCCCCTGCGGAACAAGATAGCCACGCCCCTCGATTTGGAGGAAAAATATGCCATATAGCAGGAATCAATCCATGGGGCTCTCAAACCCGTTGGCACCGCCTTTTTCCAATGGGTTTCTTGAATAAAGATAATATCCGGTTTGAACCGCTTAAGGTGCGTAGCAACCTTCCTCCGCTTAATAGGCGTGTTGAGACCCGCAACGTTCCAACTAATGAGACTAAACGGGGATCCCGGGGTCATCGGTGAGGCAGCCTGTGGTTGTGTCATGTTACATCGAATACCTGAATTTTATGCAGGATGGTTTGGTTATAGTTAGGCCACTTCGTCGTCCCAGCCTGCGACAAAGCGTGCCTGTGATGTTCTTCCACCATTGCTTCCATGGGGCCATGCACCGCCAATATCCCACTTGCAAGACAAAGGATGGACTTGAGTGAACATATAACAACATAAAACATAACAGAGTTTAAGGATTAAACTAGAAACCGCTGCATCATAGCTCAACTATTCACACAAAAGCATAAAGAGATCATCCCCGGTCCTTCCTGACCTCACTAAAGGGAGGTGGGGAGTTACTTGACGGGATGATCTTACCATGCCATTCACACCTATAGTCAGGTACTGGCATATATAGATCATACTGTCTAATTCTTAAGAGCCTAAGGTTATGCAACGTGAAAATGTTTACCGCACAATTCGGGGGTAACAGAGGGTACGTGCCGCTCAGGGAGCGGAGAGAGGATGGTGTTATCTTTTTTCTATTTTTGGCTTGTTTCACTTTATGTCGGAAAAAAGAGAAGTTCCACAACCCATAATGGAAGGAGACATAGAGACACATTGGTCTCCTTCTGGGCTCAAGAAAGGGGTTGGGAAACTCCGCATTGTTGGCTCGGCTTGGTTGCGAGCAATTCTGTTGTTTATCTTGTTTGAAATTTGGTTACTGTTATGTTCAGAAGGTGAGGACACCAAATTACCGCATATCCTGTCAGCTTGCTTTGGGTCTACTTGGATGGCTCATTGGAACTACTGCTGTGTTCAGAAATTGAGAGGCACAAAGTTATCGCATACCTTGTCAGAATGTTTTGGGTCCACAAAAAAAAGTAGTCACATACCTGACCTAGTCACTGAATTCCAATATCTGAGGCTTGAAAAGGGGGATAGATTTATCACCGGGCAAGATACCAAACCTAATTGGCAAAATGATTAATATAACTTCCCTTTGGGAAATTTTTCACAAAGGGGGGCCCCCGACCCCCGTTTTCCCGGGCCTGTCACGTCCGGGGCGTTTACAGTAAGGGTCCGGCCATGGATCCCCCCAAGGTGCCTCTTTCCGTCCGGGCCTGACCTCACCCCCATTGGGGGGGTCGCAGTCACAACCCCTGGGGGCCCCCCCCCAAAGGCCCCGAAAAAACACAGCCAAACTCTCCCCCATGATGCAGCAAGGGTTCCGGGCCCCTCAGCAGCAGCAAAACCCGGGGTCCCGTGGGCTCCCCCTGCTCCCCCGGGTTTCCCGGGGTCCAAAATCTGGTCCCCCGGCTCCGTTTTATCTATGGCCCCCAAAAACCCAAGGGGGACTCCAAGGCGCTGGGGCTTTAAACACCAAAAGGGGTCCCTGCATATGAGTTAAAGGGGCAACCAATTTTTCCCACCGAACGGTTAAACTGGTTTGGGGTTCGGGGGCCCCAGCAATTTTCCCCCGGGAAAAACCCTGGGTTGGGCCCACCCCCCCTCTGGGACAGGGAACGATCCCCGGCTCCGCCCAAAGGGCTTCATTTTCCCCCCGTGTTCAGGAAGATTTTCCCCCAGGAAACTCTTTGGGGGTTGGGACCTTCTGCCGAGGAAAAAACCCCCGCTAAAATCTGCGCCAAGGGGAATTATCGTAGGCGATTATGCCATTTTCCGCACTTTGGCCCTTCCCAGTTATCTGGAAAAGGGGGCTTGACTGCCACCCTTTTAAAAGGGCCCCCTTTCCAAACCGCATTCCAAAGGGTGTCCCTTTTCCCCCCGGGACTCCCGTCTTCCTTGAGTGACCCCTTTTCTCCTTGGCCAAAACCCGGGTTGACAACCGTTTCTGGAACGGGCCCGGAGGAACTCCGGCAGGAATGGGAGCAAGCCAAGGGCCCCCTCGTCTTCCTTTTTTCTGGCCCCCGGAAAAAAAAAAGGCCCCCCTCAGTTCCCCCCCACCCCTGCCGAGGAGGGCCATGGAGGTTGGGATCGGGCCCACCTGTCCAAAAACTGAGCTAACCCAAAAAACCCTGAGGAAGAATTTTTTTGGGTTTTTACTGTGGCAGTGCAGACCATTTCCGAGATCCTGTCCCCCTGCGCCCTCAGCGTCCCGGGAAACACCCCTTTTCCTCGCCGGGCCATGCCCGGGGACCCTCGGCACTGGGCCGGTGCCCAGTTTTTTAGGCTACCCGGTTTTCCCAGAATCTGGGTCCCGCCGGAAAATTTTTTTGAGCTTGGGCCCTTTGGGGTTTTCCCGGCCCTAACCCTCCCCGGTTGGGTTTCCCCCTGGAAGAAAATTTTTTTCCCACTCATCTTTCCTCGGTCAGTGGGGGAGATTTCCAAAGGGTCCAAAAAGGTTCCGAAAAAATGAGCCCCTTTGGGCCCACAAAGTAGGGTGCTGCAAAGGGGAAAAAACTTGGGGTTTTTTTCGTAATTACCCCTTCCTCCTCCTTTCCCCCTTCTCCTGGGTTTTCCGGGGGCTTTTCAACCCCCACGCTCCCGTTTTCCCAGATTGGGCAGATGGGCGAAAAATCCGGAGTTGGGGGTTTTTGGAGTGTTCATCCGTGTTTGGGTTTGGCACCTCGTTTCCCTTTCTTTTTCGGGTTCTTCGGGGTCCCCAAAACCTCTGACGGGCCTTTCCTGCCCCTTTCCAACCCCTTTGCAGATTTTCTTTTTCCAGGGAAACAAGCTGAAAAACTTGCCCTCCTATGGGCCCAATTTTCGGGCTTTTCCCATGGGTCCCTTTTGCCCGGGTTGTTCCCCCCGTTTCGGGGGGGTTTTTCCCCCTGTCGGGACCTGAGACCTTGGCTATGTCTACATATAAACAAGGAGAAACTCCAGGGGGGTTTTTCTCAATCCCCCTCTCCAAACTGGGGCCCCGGGGTTCCTTTTTCGTGGCTTTTGAAGGACGGAAAACCTGCGTCCTTTTTCCATTTGACTATCAAGGGCCCCAACAATATTCCCCCGGGAAAGAAAAGCTATCCCCCCTGCCCTTTTATTTACGGAAAATTGTTGACCTCTAAAAGAGTTTCCAAGGTCCTTAAATAAACTGGACCTTTGGCGAGGGGTTTAAAAACCTCATACGGATTTAAAACAGGGCTGCGAATGGGAAAACCGCTTTCAAAAAAACCCCCCACGGGGAAAACCCTTCGTTAAACCTGGGTTTTTGGGGTTTGGGGCCCCTTGTCAACCCCGGGCCGGGCTACCAAGGGAAGGTCAAAAGACATCTTTCCGGGGGCCTCCTGTACACATGCGGGGTTTTTTGGTATCCCTTTACGAGATTTGGTTTTTTTCCCCCCACCTCGATTTCCCCCTCCAAAGGGTTTTTATGTGCGCCGGTCCTCCCGAGGGTTAAAGGGGCCCAACCCCCTCTTTTGCCCAAACTTGAGAAGGCCGTTTCATCGCGAGCCCACCATTCCCCGGTACATCAATTTCTGACAAAGGGGCCACAAATGGACCCCCCAAGTTGTTTTTTGCCCGTCCTACAGTGGCAGCGCCCCGTGGGGCTCCGAGCCATACTAAATGAACCCCGTGGGGTTTGCCAACTATTACGGGGAATTTTTTACCACATTATTTTTCCTCGCGGTGTCCCCCTTTGGGCTTTTTCCCAAAAAAAAACGCTCAAAACCCCAAACCTGGGCCCCCCGCGGAAAGAAAAAGGGCCCTTTTCTAAGTTAAAATGTGGGCCCTTTGCCTCTGCCTCCAGTTCTCCCGGCCGAAAACTGAAAAAACCATTTTTTTCTCCCAGGTCGTCCCTCCTCGGTTGGGGGCCCGGGCCCTACCCCCCAGAAAGGGCCCAAAGGCAAAACCCCCCACTTGCGGGTTTTTTTTCTAAAAGTTTTTTCCTCTGCTTTAAAGGAACTACTCTATTTGGGGCGAGGGGGGAATTGCTGGCCTTTGAAAATGGCACCCAGAAAAAATGGAGTATCTTTGGAGGGGGCTCGTCACCCTTTTCTTTCATCTTTACGAATTAAAAACAAATCGCTGTATTCCCAAAATTGCCCAACGCTTAAAACCACGCCAGGCCGTTGGGCTCCTTCTTCTCCCGATTAAATTTTTTCATTCATTTTTTGGCCCGCGGAAATGAATTGTCAAGGGGCCCACGCTCTCTCCCGTGCTTTCCCGGGTTTTGAAAGGGACGAAATCCACTCCAAAACCCGGGTTAAAACCCCCCAGAACGGTTAAACTCGGGCCCCACCCATAATCTACAACGGGATTCCCCCGGGCCCAAAGGGGAAACGTCCGCCCGCTCTTCGGAAGAAAATTTTTGACATGGGGGTCATTGCCCCCGTATGGGGGGGCACCCAGGAGTGCAGAGGGCCTGCTCTCTCATCTTTTCGATTTTTAATTTGGTGGCCTTGGGGCCCAGCCCCCAGGGAAAGTTGTGAGTTCGTGGGAGGCCCGCGCTCTGGGGGCCGGTACAAGTCTCCCCGTTCCAAAACCCGGCAAAGGGTTTCTCCTGCCTTTTTCCTATACCCCGCCCGCCTTGGACCCATGTGGCCTTTGGGTTTTAAACACGGATCCCCCCCCTTCCGGGTGGGAACACCGTGAAACTGGGTGGTTTTCAGAAAGGTTTTTTAAAAATTTTCCCACTTTTTTCCTCTGCCGTGCCCACCCTCAGCTCCCCGCCTTGCCAGTCTAATTTTTTTTTTACATATTTTTTTGGCTGCATTGGGCTCCCTGGGGAAAAATTTTGGGGTCGGGGCCGTTGGCCTTGGGGATTCCAAATTTGTCCCCCGGAAATTTTGAACGCTCCCCCTGTTTAACCCCAAATACAAAAGGGAAAATGGGACCCCTTTTCTTCAGCCTACCACCCCCGGTCCAATGGGGGGTTGAAGAGTAAACCAAACCCTAGGTTGCTACCTGGCCCCCCACTTTATCTCCGCACGGGCCGGATGTTTTTCCAGCTTTGGTTGCCCTGGGGCCGTTTTTAGGTATAAATCTTTGGGGCCCCGGGTCTGCTTGGGGGGTGCCCTTTCTTTATTTTTCTACGGGGCGAAAATCCCCCGCCCACCCCCCCTTTCTTTTATGCCCCCGGAGGGGCCCCTGCTGTGGATGAGCTGGGCCAGGACCTAACGTAAACTGGAAAAAGACTCACCATTGCCTTTTCCAGGCCCCCCCGCCGACCAAAGGGTCAAGCCACAAAAAAGCAAAGACCCCCGCCCAAACCTTTTTCCCCAGGGGACAAGGGGTGGGTTTTCGAATAAAATAATCGTTTCAAGGTTTTCCCGATGAAAAGCTTGGGTCCCCGGTTTTACTGGGTCCTTTCGGGGTGCTCAAGGCCATTAACCTGTTATTCCCTACAAGCTCCGGGGGCCTTCCCCCACTTAGAGGGTCACGAAACCCCTTCCCCTGTCTCCCCTGCAAAACCCGGAATTCCCTTAATCGCTTCTCGCAGGTAACCTTTTCTCCTCCCCCCCTGAGGCCCGGGGTTTCCACCGATGTCTTTTTTCCCCGGGAAAGGAGGGTTCTGGAAAATGGAAAGGTCCCGAGGGAAGCGTTTTTTTTTTTTCCCTTGATGGAAGGGGTTCGGGCCCCCCAGGGGAGGGCCTGGGAGCCAGAGAGCAATATTTTTTGGAAACGTGACATTAAAATTTAATGTTCCTCCCAGGCCAGAAGGGGGGGGAGGCCAAAAGGGGGGGGGGGTACTTTCACGGGTGGGCCCCCCGACCCCCTCCCGGGTCGCGGGCACACCCGTGGTCCCGGGAAAGACGGCCCCGGGGCCCCCCGCAAAGTGGGCGGTGGGGGCGCTCACCCCGGCCCGGCCCGGCTCCTTTTCTACTTTTCCCGGGCCGCCCCTCCTGTTTTTAGCGGTTCGCCTTTCCCCGGGGCCGCGTCCCCCATTCTTTGGGCCGCGCGCCGGGGACGGGGAGATTTAAAGGGCCAAATTTTACCCGGTAATTGGGTTTTTGCCGGGCTCTGCCTTATTTAAACCTGACCCCCCCTGGGGGCCCTTTTCCCGGATCTTTAGTGCCTTTTTTAGCCTATTAAAAGAAAGCGTTTTCAAGCCTTTTCCCCGACTTACCGTGATGTACCCGGGACCATTTTTGTTCCGTTCCTCGGGCCCGCCCTCTTGCCGCCTGCCCGCCTAGTGCCTGAAAAAACCCCGACCACAAAAACCGTTCCGGTTTTTGCCCTGAAACCCTTTTGCCTGTCCCCGGGCTCCCCAAACCTTTCCCGCGTTTGCACCCCGCTTTTTACTTTTGGTGCCACCGGAAGCAAAATCCCCGTCAGGGGGAACGAACCTAGGTAGCTCCCGCCGCCCCAAAGTCCTCCCCCCTTTGGGCGGGCTCTGGGGGAAAACCCCGGGGGCCCCATTAGGGTTCCGTTTTCCCGACGTGGGGTTACCCATCGCTTGCGGTGGTCCAGTGGATCCACCTTCTACGTCTGGGACGTGACAGAATGTAAAAGGACTTAGATCCCCAGAAAAACGAGTTATGGTTCTGAGCCACCTGAAGAGGTTAAATTCTGATGTGGCCTTACTGCAAGAGACGCATTTAGAGAAAGGGGATTTCTTTCGGTTAAAAAAGTTGTGGGTGGGAGAGATTTATGGGTCAGCAGCGGTGCGGAAAAAGGCAGGAGTAATTATTTTGATTAGGAAAAACCTAACCTACTCTTTGGTGGAACAATCCCAAGATCAAGAGGGCAGAATAATAAGAATTGTCATATCTATAGCTAACACTAAGATGGCCATATATAATGTGTACGGACCGAATGGGGAAAATAAGAGCTTCTTCTAAAATTTGACGCAGCAAATACTAGTAGATGACATCCCTCTGAAAGTCATAGGAAGTGACTTTAATGAGGTCTCGAACGCCTCTGAGGATAGATCTTCCAAGGGGATAAGTAGAGACAGGAATCTAAGGGACTTTTAGGACGCGTTGTCTGGTAGATATATGGTAATGTTTACACCCAGAAGGTAGGGGAGTTTCTTCTACTCTGTCCATGCAACTTGGGTCAAGAATTGGACTACTTTCCTAAATAACACGTTCAGATGGCGAAAGAGTAGGACAGCAAGTAATTGAGGACATATTTAATATCAGATCACGCGCTATACGTCTAAAGATTCATTAATTCACACCCCGAGGAACGGAGTACATATGGCGCTTCCCTTCATATCTGTATAATGATGAGGACAAATTTGGAAATAAACCGGGTAGATTGCTGGCAAATTTAGCCAAAGGTCCGAGGGCTCAAGCCACGGTTTCCACTCTTAAAGATGCTTCAGGAAACTTTAAGCATTCCGGGAAGGATATCGTAGATATCTTTAAGACGTTTTATTTCAACTGTATTGACCAACAAGCTCAGGAGAAGCAGAAAAGTGGCTACAAGAACTCGATATGCCAATTCTCTCACAGGAAGACAAAGTTTTACATATATAATTGCCCCCAGTACAGGTGAAACTGTATCCCAGACGATTAGAACTGTTGGCCTATCAGAAAGCCCCAGGCCGGACTGGTATTCTGCGGAATGGTAATAAAGCACACTCCCTGACATTTGCCCAACATTAATCAGCATTATATAAATATTTTAGAAAGGGGAAAGAATCCCTAAACTACATTAATGAAGCAATATACGGGTATTGCCCAAACCGATAGGGACCCCACGATCCAGAGGTCATATACTAGACCTATATCCCTCATTAATGTGGAACTAAAAATAGGCCTCCAAGATAATGGCGGAATAGACTTTTGCCCTTATTATTACCCACTCTGATTTCGGACCATCAAGTTGGTTTTGTCAAAAAGCATCACCGGTTAAAAAACATACGTTAAAGTCATTAACGGTGCTGGATGACATCAAAGCTTCACCCCCACAAACACAGATCGTTCAGCTTTATTGATCAATCGATGCCGAAAAATGCGTTTGACAATGTGAGCTGGGAGTTGATGAGGGAAAAGTTATTAACCGAATGGGATTTGAGGGCCGTTTTCCAGCAATATATTCAATCCCTATATAGTAACCCATCGGGCGAGGATAGCTATCCGGGTTTTTTGTCAGAGGTCTTCCCATTATGGGAGGGTACGAGGCAGGGGTGTCCGCTATCCGCCCTGCTATTTAACTCGCCATTGAACCTCTAGTAAGGTACAATTGTTAATATAAGTGCAGGAATTTGAGACGAATTGTAATTGGGGAAGCAGTTCCTAAAGTAGCGCTATTGACGGATGAACAATTATCTTCTTCGGTGCTGGCTTCAAAGTAAATGTCAACAAGTCTGAACTGTAGCCTTACGCCCCCGTTCGCATGTACAACACATTCACTGAGACACTACCGGTCACTATAGCTAAACACATATAAAAATATTTAGGAATTATATAGGTAAATACACACGAATCTATTATGATTTAAATTTTCCCCCCCTATAATACAAGATCTGCACAGAGCTGTCTCGGTGGATGCATCTAGAGATACCCTGATGGCGCGATGTCATCTTATTAAAATGATTAGCTTCTGCAAGATCTTCTGAATACCCAATGCAAAAAATACCCCACTCCTGCTAAAACATTCTTGTGAAAATAATAATAAATCAGCTTTTCATAAAATTTATATGGAAAGGAAGGCGCCAAGGATAGCAATAAGGAAGTTAAGATGAAAGGATGTGGGAGGATTGAATTTAACTTGATGTCCGAATATATAATTTGGCATTGTTGCTTGACACAGTCTGGATTGGATCATAGGGGGTCGGATTTCCTTTTTTCTCCATTATCAGATCTGGAAAGGGATCTAAGGCCCCTTGAAAACCTTAATGCGCTCTTACACCACCTTTTGGCTGCTCTCCCTAGGACAGTGCGTCTAAGTTGATTACACGGATACAATAGGAGCCTGGGAAGCGG
This sequence comes from Phyllomedusa bahiana, assembly GCA_025379985.1. Lineage (NCBI taxonomy): Eukaryota > Metazoa > Chordata > Amphibia > Anura > Hylidae > Phyllomedusa > Phyllomedusa bahiana. The sequence goes on from JAODAL010003710.1 coordinate 77,987, forward strand.
TAGGAAAAGTTATTAACTACCATATCAATTTAGTCGGGTAATCTTAACATGGGAAGGACACCCAGAATTCCTCCCGGGACAGGATCAAGCAAGCTTAATACAATGGAAAGAGAAGGGGATCCACCAGGTGATGGCGCTAAATCAAACCGAACGGGAGGAAGATCATCTTTCTTTTGGAGAGGTACCAGGAAAAGTATGGCATCAATTGCACTAAAAATTCTTGGAATAAAGACAAAAATCTACAAATTTTCCTTAAGGAAAAGCTCAGGTAATATGGGGAACTTGACTAGAATTACCAATTGATAACTATGGGAAAGGACAGCAGCCACACCTTCATACATTATCCCTGATATACGAGGGACTTCGTTGTTCTTTTGACATACTATATCGGGTGTAATGTTTAAAAAATGGGAAAAAAGACTCCAGATGGTGATATAGCCCAGGGGGTTTTAGAAGGGTGGAACCAGATGAAAGGGCAGTGGTGAGTGAGGCGGGAGGAGAGATACTCATTTTAGTACTGGCACATAGGGCCATATTCGGTTTCAACATCCTGCCGCACTTTGTTCTTTCCCACGGATCGGATTTATTGCTTGTCCAAAGTGCACAAAACCACTTACACGATTTGAAGCATGGGCATCTGGTCATGTGCAGCCATTACAGGAGGATTCATGGGTGGCACGGAGCTCAGATGCTAAGGAGATAAAATGTCTATAAATCTCCCAATAAACCCAAAACATATTTCATTCCATTAATCTCCCTGATAGTACAGGGGGGACAGAAGAATAAATATCAGAAAAAAAACAAACTTGTACATATATCCTAATGGCGGCCTAGGAAGGTGTCTGCTTAGGAATGCTGGCATCAAAAACTCCATCAATGAGGATGGTGGTACAGATGGTTAGGGAAGATATGGAGATGGAAAATCTCGCATTAATTTTATATAAGGAAGCACAGACAGGGAAGTTTTTGGAAGTGTGGGAACAATTTATTTACGATTATTCATGACGGGAATATGGAAATCAATCTTTTATGCAGAATTTCTTGGAACCAGTGGGTACCTGGAAGCAAACAGATGGCTGTGGGTCTGGGTCCTGGGTTAAGATTCAGATCAATTAGATAGAAGATGTAGGTATTGGAGGGGAAGGGATATTAGGACTTTTCTCTCCTAACGTAATAGCTACTAGAATGTGTGCCTCCAACTTTGTTTTTGCATGTTCTTAATTTTGCTATTCTCCGATTGTTATGTTTTATGTTTATTATGTTTGTTTTAGAAGTCATTAATTCCGGTATATGGAGTTTCGGGACAACTATACCGTGTTGAATTACATGTCAATATAGGTTGCTTAGCGAACTGGTTTCTATTTGTTTGCTGTATGTACAATCTTGAGATTGGCATGTTGTCTATAGGTCTCTATACCTCTTACAATGATATGTTATTTGAAAAATTTATTAAAAATAAAATTTTCATGATAAAAAAAAAAAAAGATCATCCCCCCCCCCCCCCCCCCCACCAATGTTAATGATCAACGCTCCTCGCCTACATGAAAGTGCTGCCTTGCGAGTTGCGGATCTTCAAATACTAGTTGTCTGCCCTCCACCTGAACCCTGAGCTTAGGCTGGACATAGCTGGAAACCGAATTAGCAGGGTCATGGAGATGTTTGCATATGGGGGAAAAGAGCTTCCGTTTTTCGGTGACACTAGCGGAGAAATCCTGAAACAACAGTAGTATTTTGTGTCCTGCAATCATCATACCATTGTGCTCTCTTATAGCCCTACGATTCTTTCTTTAACCGCCCCCCAATTCAGGGTACCAGGCGATGGACGGGCAAGGTCGGGGTATTTCTATCTCCCTCCAGCCGTTGTGGTCCGTGTCTATGTGCTGTTCTATTTGCTGCCCAGAATCTAGGGTCAGATCATCTTACAGCGCGTAGGGGGATCCTCTGAGGTCAAGTAAATTACCAGTTGGTCTCCTTTTACACTCTCAGGAATGCCCAAAAAGCGGAGATTGTTCCGCCTACTACGGTTTTCAAGATCATCTATACAATCATTAAGCATTTCTGTATTCTTAAACTTGAGGTAATGATCTTTCTACCTCAGATGTGGAGATTTCACAAGATGCAACTGTGTTCTCTAAATCTACCAGCTTTTGTGCGTTAGTTGTTATCAGAGCGAGCGCGGAATTTATTGATGTATGTAGGACCTCCAAACGCTTGTCAAAAAGCGGCATCAATAGGCGCGATACTTCCTGAGCCATCGATGTCGCGGTACAAGGTTCAGGGTCCGGGATGGAGCCGTGAGAGCTAAGTCGTGACAACTGGGGAGTTGCGGTGATGTTGTCCGTGATTAGCTCCGAAGATGGTGAACTCGCCACCTCTCCCGAAAAGGGCAATCCCTGAGACATAGCGGATCGTTTACTTCCCCCCTTTCCCTTCAGAGTGGAATCTGATAGGGTTTTTTTTTTTGGGGGGGGGGGGGTTGGGGTATGGGCCTAGACAGAGTTCAAGCGGGTCTGCCTTTTGCTTTGACTTTTGGACAAATATTTGTCCACTACCCTTCTCCTCCAGGCTTGGGATGGTACAGCAAGTGGAGGGCGGGTGCGGGGGATTTTAGGATGTCACGTGTCCCTTACATTATTATAGGAGAAAGTTGAGAAGCCAAGAATTCAAAACTGATACTTATTGTAAGAAATCTCTTCATAAGACGATCACCTCATAGACCACCAGGAGAGTGCATTATAGAAAGAGGGGAGGTGGGGGGGGGGGGAGAGGAGGGAAAAAGGGGAGGGGGAGAAGGAAAAGTAAGGAAGGTAGGTGAGAAGGAGAAGTGAAGAGAGAGGGCAGAGGGTCCCCTCTCTAGGCAATGCTTACAGTGTCCCCCAAAACACCCAGCAAGACTTTAAAGTATGACTGCACCAGTGGCGACTTCCAGCTACCTCCAGCGACCCACTGGCAACTGTCAGGAGTCCCGAGCAAAGCCTTTATCGATGCGCAGTCCCTCGCCAGAGGAAGATCTACAGCACTTAATGAGTCACTACCAGCAGTGATGCGGGGCAATGCGAGAGACAGCATCCCCACCATCAACGGGGAGGGGGGGGTACTGGTGAATGAAACATCCTCCACTAGCCTGATGAGAAGCTGTAGTGGCACGCTCCAGTTGAGGACTGTGATTCTGGAGTGCAGGGATAAAATCCACCAGGAGATGGCAGGTTAGTGCTTGCAATGTCCTCTGAGCACCAGTATCCAGCAGTCCGATGGAGACAAATAAAGATAGAGCTGCCTGACTAAACCACAGTGCCTACTTCAACGTCAGCAGAGGATATACAGATCTGGGTTCGGGTTTAAAGTGTAGCAGATAAATAAGTATTGGTCAGTTGCTTATAAAACCAAAGAAGTTCCCAGCATCTTCTCAGAAACCTCTAACACGATGGTGCAGAAATACCCACCACTGTCGCGACTGTGAAGTATGCAGCTCCTCCACACACAGTAATTATCCGGTACAGTAATAGTCCAAAACCATGAGGATTGCGAAAACAGTCTCAACACAAACTAGGTTTGTAACTTGGTGAAGGTCCTCTCAATGTGTGTGGCTACTGTGAGCCAGGTAAGGGTGTTCGGCAGAGGACGCTGCTCCAAAGTCCTCCAGGAGATGGCAGGCTAGGGCTTGCAATGTCCTAGTGTTATAGTGTAAGAAGAGAGCGCCTCTCGTGTAGCAGTCTGAACTTTTGCAAAACTGAAGAGGAGAGTCTATTAACTCCAAGCGTAGGGATTTTGGTGTTATGATGAGGAGAGTCTTCCCCCTCACTCCTCCCCCCCGCTGAGATAGTTTAGTTAGTAGGAAGCCTAATGAGCAGTTGGTGTCACAGATCACTATGTATTAGGCATGTAGATAAGCATGTTCAAAGATAAGAGTCATCAACTGATAATTGCGCCGTTTAGCCTGGGCAGGATATATATTCGGGTTTAAATTTTCTTTTCTTTCCTTTTTCCGCCAATCCGTGTGGGCTATGAACTATGAGTCTGCCTTCACAGCGTCAAGAGTAGCAGAAGCCCAAGATGGCCGACCTTCCCGCCACCCAGCAGAAGAGGCGGGAGAGATGCAGGAGATTTTTGTAGAGAAGGCGCGTTAGAGCCCCAAAATGGCCACCCTTCCCGCCACTTAACAACAAGGAAGGGGCATGGAGGGGGACACAGAGTAATTGCTGTATCGCGGCCCGAAAATCTATAAGCCCAGAGTGTGAATCGGGTTAATGAGAGGCCAGGTCTAGGACACCGTGATCTGTAGCGAGCAGTTCATTTCTACCTCCTTTCCTGCCCCGGGTTTTTCCCAGGTCCCGAACACTGTGATGTCCCTGGGCACAGTACCTGCGTGGCCAAACAGCTCCCCCCCCCCATCACAAAGGGTGGCGTTCCACAGGAGCGGTCTCCGGCTCGCCTCCGCTGGATCTCGGTCGCTCCGGGTCCCCGCGCCCCCGCTCAGCTCCACAAGTGCTGTCTGCCCCGATAGTGTGGCAGTGTCTGGCGCTCCCTACGTCCCAGCGCCACCTCGCAGCTCAGCAGCAGTCCACGGGCGAGGAAGGCGCCCCTCCAGGTGCACCAGCTCCGGTTTGCTTCCTCTGTACAGCAGTTCTCCCGGGTAAGTCACTGTGCAGACCCACTCATTGGTTGTCTCCCATTCAGCTGTAGTAATTTTGTTGAGCGTGTCTTGCTCTGCAGTGTAGTCGTAGCCTATAACAGCAAGACCCCGCGCTCCGTAGCGCGTTGTCCAGGCCAGGCGGAGTTTCAAACTCCTGAACTCCCAGGGTGACAATGGGTGCTCCTGTCATCTTCAATGCCTCTCCAGGTGTCAGTACAGATGGTCTAATCCAGCACAAACACCCTTTTTAAGGTCATATCGGGCAGTCAGATGCAGGAACTCTTTCTAAAAGCGACTACTCGTGGTAGCTCCGCCCCCGGAAGTCCTAAATTTAATATCTGAAATGTGGCAAAAGGTTGAAAAGTTCAAGAGGGCCGAATCCTTTCGCAAGGCACTGTACATCCACCTTTGGCTTTCAGCTCTGCCTGAATTCTTCTGGGCTTTGGATCATATTCAAGCATGTCTTGACGAAAATCTGATCTCAGGTCTCTTCTACATGTTCCCAATGTTGGTGCAAACTGGACTGGAGTACGAATACAGCTTTTTCTTCACCTCTACCCACAAGTGTTGGATTGGGTTGAGGTCTGGGGACTGTGGAGTTTAATACAGCAACTCTACATCATTGTCATTGAACTATTCCTTCTCCAACCTTGATGTATGCTTCAGGTTGTTTTACTGCTTGAACACTAGGTCATCCTTTTCCTACCCATAATACTCAAGTGTATGAAATAACTTATCTTGTAGGATACTTACTTACAGCTCAGCACGGAAATTAATATCCATCCTAGTCAAGTATCCAACATCTTTGGCTGTGAAACAACCCCATATCATCAGGTTTCCTCCACCAAATCTGACAGTTTTTTCAATTTCTCAATCCGTTAGTCCCCTTTTCCCTTGATTCTTCGGGTTGATATGATTACAGCAATACCCAATTTATATCCTTTTTTATGTCTTTTTTTATTGTTTTTCTGTAAAACAATATTTATGCATTGCTATCTGCTAGTAGCCATAACTGTTTTTTTCTGTATACCGAGCTATGTAAGGGCTTTTATTTTGGAGGACAAACTGGAGTTTTGATTGGTATCATTTATATGATTCTTTTTCCATTTATTACCTAAAAAAAAATTAAACAAAGTCTGAACTAAACATTATACATTTTTAAATCATGTTTTTGAACACTATAGTGAATGCATAAGAAATATGCAATACTAGAAATAAATGTTTTGGGTCCTCCCACCTCCAGAAGAAAATGGAATAAAACATCTAAAAGTTGCATTTATTGGCCCACAGTTTGCACACTAAGCCATGCCCCTTTCCACAGAGATACACCATTTACAGAGACCACACCCCTTACCCCTTGTCAGGTGAGGTGCAGAAGTGTCTAGAAAATGTCTAAAACCCATAATAAATGTGGTGTAAAGCACATGTACCATTATTTTTAGTGCAAATTGTGCCAGAATTCTGGCTCAATTGACTTAATAAATGTACCCCTCTGTTACAAACTAGGAGAGATTTCTGCAGCCGATCCTGCAGCTATAATTTGCACAAAGAGCTGTGCCAGAGTTAGGAGCTGTTCACACGATGTTGTTTGCATGTGTCAAATGCAGGGGCGTTGCTAGGGTCCCAAAACATCCGGGGCCCAGGCCCTGTGTTAAGTTTTGCTCAGAATGGCGGGGTTCACACGGCGTTTTTCACGCCACGAACCTCGGCATGTGTTTCTACAGAGAAAAAACTGCGCGTCCCTCTGAAGCTCTCACTAATATTTATTCTCCCAAGAACAGGTAATCATATTTCTCAGTAATAGCTATGAATTACCATAATGTCGGCCTGTACTTCGGGTGTATTGAAGCGCACAGCGTATTTGTGGGGCATAACTGCGCTGTAATGCGCCCCACAAATATGGTAAAATCATAGCGGTATGGGCTATGATTACCTGTTTTTCCTGGCACACAGAACCCGCCCGTAAAAATAAGTGACATGCCGCTTCTTTCAGGGGGGACAGGGAAAATGGATGGGAGGTAGCCGGAGCACTGCTGAAATTACGCACTGGAGAGCACGTACTTCCAACAGCAGGCGTATAGCGGTGCGCACAGGTCCCTGTCACCATGTGCTGTGTGAACATACCCTTATGGCAGTATGCCATGTGTTTTGGAGGTACCTACTGTTCAGCGCGTATTTCCAGGCACGGGATGGGTGGGGGGGTCGGTCCATTCACCTCCACTATCAGTGCCGCAAATAAGTGACATGTCACTTCTCTCCCCCGGTGTATAATATGTGTGTATTGTACGCACGGGAGAGACGAGATGTAATTCATAGCTCTCTGTGAGAACTATGAATTACAGTAATTGCGGCGCGCATGTCGAGTGTACTGAAGCGCAAATACGCCACGAAATGCGCTCCGTGATTTACGCAGTGTGAACATAGCCTTAGTCTGGCTGCAGCAGCTAAAATCATACACAACCCTGACAAATTACAGGTCTAAAAAAATTATATTCAAATATAATTCATCATCAGGTTGTAGTTTACATGTCTAAGGGTATAGCATAATCGTGGTAATCCATAGCTCTCATAGTCCTCCCCCTACCCCCCCCCCATGCGTACAATACGATCGTATTGTATGCATAGGGAGACGAGTGACATATCAATGCATGTCTATGGGGCTGGCAGGCTGTTGCCCCCTCTCCTCCGTGCTTCGAGAAGATGTGCTGATCAGCGCGAGCTCCTGAAGCACACAGTGTATTGCGACGCATACTGTACACGTCACAATACACCGTGTGAACATAGCCTAACAGACACACAGGCTGGATTGTGTTTTAGTGATGTGAATGAGGTGATATCGTGGATATGTGTTTGTATACACAAATATACATACACATATATACAGTACATACACAGACATGTATACAAACATACATACACACATACAATGCATACATACACACACACGTACACACATATAAACATAGACAGACATCTATGCAAACACATACATACACACATGTATACACAAATACAATACATACATATTTACATACACACATGCATACACATACATTCAGTACAGTTCACATTCAGGAACATTATTTTGTCTCACCCTTATTACACTACTTAATACTGTTCTACACTAAGGCTCCTCACTCACATGTGTCTTTCTTGCTGGTCTGGCCCCAGGTGAGATAAGAGCACAGCAGGGGGCGGAGCCTTTCATAGCCTGACAGTGTGCTGCTTCCTGACTCACTGCACAGTGTGAGCCGGCGCCCCCTCCTCCCTCCTCAGCTCCCGGCCTCCTGGGCAGTCGCCCTCCCCCTCCCTGCCTGCACATAGCTGCTGCTCTGAACGCACATACAGTGGAATAGCTTGTCGGCTCTACAGGTCACAGTAATGACCTGGAACCGGACGTGCTGAGATTCGGGGCCCAGGGAGTTTTGTTCGGGGCTTGGGCCCCGAACAAAACTACCTAGCGACGCCCCTGGCCAACTGTATAAGTTTATAAGGTTTGTTAAAAATAGTATCTAAACCCAAGAACAGGGTGTAACGTTATTAAAAGTGCTACATTGTAGATCGCCTTTCACATCGCTTGTGTTTGCATACGGTCTTTATGATGCACACAAAAAAAACACTGATATGTTTGCATGTGTTATTTCAAGCTATGGTGAACACAGCTTAAAAGTGACATATTTTAGTCAAATTACGCGCCATACTGCGCGAGTTACGGCTGGAAGATGAGAGAGACCTGTAACTGACATCATAGGTAGACCTCAACTATGAGACAAAATGAGAAAACAAATAAAGAAAATCACATTGTCTGATTTGGAAAGAATTTATTTGCAAATTATGGTGCAAAATAAGTATTTGTTCACCTATAAACAAGCAAGATTTCTGGCTCTCACAGACCTGTAACAACTTCTTTAAGAGGCTCCTCTGTCCTCCTTTCTTTACTTGTACTAATGGCACCTGTTTGAACTTAGTATAAAAGACACCTGTCCACAACCTCAAACAGTCACACTCCAAACTCAACTATGGTGAAGACCAAAGAGCTGTCGAAGGACACCAGGAACAAAATTGTAGCCCTGTACCAGGCTGGGAAGACTGAATCTGCAATAGGAGAGCAGCTTGGTGTGAAGAAATCAACTGTGGGAGCAATAATTAGAAAACGGAAGACATACAAGACCACTGATAATCTCCTGCGATATGGGGCTCCACGCAAGATCTCACCCCGTGGGGTCAAAATGATCAGAAGAACGGTGAGCAAAAATCCCAGAACCACACGGGGGAGGGGGAGGTGGACTAGTGAATGACCTGCAGAGAGCTTGGACTAACGTAACAAAGGCTACCATCAGTAACACACTACGCCGCCAGGGACTCAGATCCTGCAGTGCCAGATGTGTCCAGGCCCGTCTGAAGTTTGCTAGAGAGCAATTGAACGATCCAGAAGAGTATTGGGAGAATGTCATATGATCAGATGAAACCAAAGTAGAACTGTTTGGTAGAAACACAACTTGTCGTGTTTTGAGGAGAGAGAATGCTGAATTGCACCCAAAGAACACCATACCTACTGTGAAGCATGGGGGTGGCAACATCATGCTTTGGGGCTGTTTTTCTGCAAAGGGACCAGGACGACTGATCCGTGTACATGAAAGAATGAATGGGGCCATGTATCGTGAGATTTTGACTGCAAACCTCCTTCCATTAAAGATGAAACGTGTCTGGGTCTTTCAGCATGACAATGATCCCAAGCACACCGCCAGGGCAATGAAGGAGTGGATTCATAAGAAGCATTTCAAGGACCTGGAGTGGCCTAGACAGTCTCCAGATCTCAATCCCATAGAAAAACCTTTAGAGGTAGTTGAGAGTTCATGTTGCCCAGCAACAGCCTCGAAACATCACTGCTCTAGAGGAGATCTGCATGGAGGCACAGATAAGCTCTTGAGCAGCTATACTAGGTACTAAATGTCAGTAAGCTATGGTTACTGACACTTAACTGCCAGCTTTTCCCACCAAGGCCTGGCACCTCAGTGGCAGACAGCAGGAGACCTGCAAGGTACGTACCAGTTAGTGGCAGAGAAATACGAACACCAAAGGTCGCTCTGCCACAGTAGCAACACATGGATTACTCCCATAGAATGTGGCTAAGCTGTATTTCGAATCAGCTATATATCAAAATGCAAGTCTGCTACTCTTCCAAGTATGCATTGTATTTCTCTGACTGAAAAATCCATCATGTAAACATAGCCTAAAGGGACACTCCACAATGTATGCCTTAAAGGGATTGTCCATGTCCTAACAAAAGATATTATGCTCCTAGAGCCAAATAAAAGTTGGGGGAAAAAATCTCTTTGGCTCCAACACGGTATCTCCCCAGTCTCTCTATTATTTTTTTGTTAGGGCATGGACAATCCCTTTAAGTGCCATAGAGGTGCAGGTCCAACCAATTTTTGCTGCTACATGCTCCATTAAACGGGTTTTCCAAGACTTTGAAAAACCGCTCTACCATCTCCCACTAGAGGGTGATGGGAGAGGTAAGTATGAGTTTATTTTCTATTTAAGCACAGTGATAGGGAGGTTTTTGAAAATATTGGAAAACACCTTTATGAAACTCCCACAGTTTAAAAAGGATCATTGAACAAGTAACAAAAAAGGCTCTTCTGGAATAAGAACTTTTTTTTTCTTTTTTTTTTAAAGATATGATTTCTTGGTATTTGCAAAACAAAAGTTCTGCTGCTTTTAATTCATTCAATTCATCTATAAAATTTGTGTATCTGACCAGTGTAGCTCTTTTCATTTGTACAGGGTTTTTTCCGACGGACCCTGCGGATGAGGCTTCAATATGAACACTGTGATCGCAACTGCAATATACATAAGAAAAATCGAAATAAGTGTCAATATTGTCGTTTCAATAAGTGTCTGAGCCTGGGAAGGTCCCACAATGGTAAGCAGCAACATAATGTTTACCATATGATTGTCATGGCTTGTTTTATGGTGGGTGGTGGCTATTCTACTTTCAGATGGGAAATGGCATATGGCTGTGGTGAGGAGCAGAGTGTGATAAACTGCCCTCAAGCATAAGAATGGGGATTAGACTTTGCTAAAGAAAACTTCAAGGTTACTACCTTTAGTGCAATCTCCCACAGCAATGACTGACAACTAAGGCCTCGTTCACACACGGCTTATTTCTGGCACGGATTTCAGCCGTATTGCGTCCGTACTGCGCTGCCAGAAAGCTGAAATCCGTGCCAGGCAATTTCGGTAATCCACAGTTCTCATAAGAACTATGGATTCCATCTCTTTCCCCCCCGCTCTGCGAAACACCGAGGGAGAAGAAAGTGGGCATGCACTTACCCGGCGGATAAGGGACCGTGGATAATGGCTGTCTATGGGGCCGGCGAGCTGCGCTCCCGCCCCATACACACGCCGTAATTGCGGACGAAATCCGTTTCAGCCGTGTGAACTTCGCCTTAAACACAATATAGAAGAGGCAGCTAAAGACTTCGTCAAACAGGCAAATTGTCAGGGCATGTGGAACTCTCTTAACACAGGGTCAGAGCAAGTGGCAGACAAGGGGTATGGCCAGAAAGATAGCCAATGTGAGAACCAGAAGATGCAGTATGATAAACTTGCAAACACTTAAGCAACACCTAAAAGCAGGCAAGAAATAAAAGGGGCAGCGTGCCTTTAAATAGTAGATAAAGTGCTGTCATAGATGGAGGAAAATGTTTGTGCTATGCACTAACTCTTTAAAATTGAAAGAGCTTTCATAGAACCACCTTACAAAGCATCCCAGTGTCGAAAGCAGGAAGCCGCACAGAGCAGTATTCCAAAATCAGATGAAGTGCCATTTTCAGGTCAGTGCCTGACAATTATGTCACAATAAAGAAAACGTCATCCAGTGGCAAAAGTTAGTGACCTGATCACACTATCGTTGTTGCTGCAGGCAAAGCCACCATCAGAAATTTCAGGGTGCAACAACCAGAATCCCTGCCCCCTTAAAAAAAATAAATAAATAAATAAATAATAATGAAAAAATTGTGTCGCGAACAGAAAAAAAAATTCAAATGGGCCTTTGTTCTTATGTTTAGTTTTTGGGGAGTAAACACTATACAGTTCAATTGACATGTTATCCTTATTCTTCAGGTCAGTACGTATACAATGGCCAAAAAATTTTACCAAATCATCACCACAAGCCACCGCTATATATCAACTATATAACATGTTAAAGAGAACCTGTCACATAGTTTTTGCCCCCTGGCTGAGGACAGAACAAGGTAGTGTCAGACATGCTGTTTCCAGTGCTATGTCCCTTATTCTGTAAGATGCTGTAGTTTTCATTGTATTTAATGCTCAAATCTGCAGTTTTCAGCCAGAAGTCATTCGAAGAGTCATTCAAAACGTGTTTTTTTTTTTCAAACCCCGCCCCTCTGAGGCTAGCCCCACCCACCTCAACTGATAAACCTAGTACTTTGAATAGGTAGAAACATGTGAATAACTGTCAGTGGGCAGAGCTAGCCTTTGGTGGGCGGGGCTAACAGCTACTCATGAATAAGATTTGAGGGGTAAATTCTCTAAAACTGCTGCATCTTACAGAATAAGGGGCACAGTGCTGGAAACAGCAGGTCTGACACTAGCTTGTGTTGCCCTCAGCAAGGGGGGCATAACCTATGTGACAGGTTCCCTTTAAGGAATATTACCAATAAGAACAATATACAATGAGCAAATATCATCATACAATGGTACATACACCACCATACTGTTACTCAACAAATTAATATACCAGGACATTAATAGCAACATTATCCGAATACCAAAGAATACCGTCACATCATAACCCCAAACCATCATATAGTAACTGAAAAATACCATTATACTGTTACTAAATTTAAACCATTACACCAAGAGCATTTATAACTGCCATACAGTGATCATATGGTTCTATGGTTCTACTACTCACTTTTCTAGCATCCCTTACCAGTTTCCCACCATTGTACAAACTTCCCATGAATATTACCCCAAATACCAAATGATGATAATTCCCCACCCACCTTTGGTATCCCACATGTTAATAGTATCAAACAGTGAAACAGCCAAACATGGTTTTATGTGCTCAGACATGTGGACAACGTATTTCTCATGTGGAGGTACAGAAGAGCAACTGAATGCCTTTGAGTATTATTTAAACATCGGACAGAAGTTGATAAAATTATGTCTTAATAACATTCAATACTTGGATGGATGTGGCTGTCAGCCTTAGTTTAAAGTACAGTACTTGATATACCTTGGTTTTTGCTATGTCTAAACAGCACGGTATTCCTGTCTGATTTTTGGTAGATTCTAAATACTGAATCCAACGGTACACAGTGCTGTATAGACCGCAATGAAAAATCTGTGCTGTTATCTACACAGCACAGATGTTTTCAGGTCAGTTTTAAAATCCTCCGGATTTTAACCCCTTAACGACGCTAGAAGTATGAGTACGTTGCAGGGACGCTAAGGGGCTTAATAACAGGATCGCTCTGCGATCCCGCTACACAGCCACTGGCTGTTAGCGGCTAATTGCAGTTAACACCCGGCGGTTACAGCGTGTGGGGGGCGACGACGCCTGCCCGTGCTGCTTAACCCTTTAGATGCCGCGGAGTCTAAATCAATGAGAAACGGTGTCGCACACTGTTTCTCACTGTGATCGTAACCCCCGCAGCGAAATCGCAGGGTTCCGATCACTGAACATGGCAGCTGGAAGCCTTGTGAAGGCTTCCATCGCAGCCATGTTTTTGATTGCCCCAGGCAGGAAATGGGGAAACCGCCATCTTGGTACAACCTAATGCATTGTCTATGCAATGCATTAGGCTGTAAACGATCGCGCCCCTTAGTGGGGAAGCACCCTAGGGGGACTCAAAGTCAAAGGGGTTTTGCCACAATGTAATGTTTTACGTGGGATCCTCCAAAATGGGTATTTAATCACTTTTCTAAATATATGTGATTAAAAAAAGTGAAGCCTCTGAGCTTTCTTTCCATGCCCTTAATTACCTGACAGTTTACATTAGACACAACCAGGAGCTGATCTGGCCTGGCTTGAGCTGTATGCACTTCTTATCTGATGACAGGGAACATGAAGGAGCTTGCAAGGGACTGTGGAGAAATATCCTGTCTTTTGTACAGAGAATCCACTGGTTCTAATGTAATTATTTGTGTAAACATTGTAGACGCTCCCTGCCACTGTGTCTCTGCTCAGACCCCTTCCCTCTCCCCCGTGACTCAGCATGCTGAGTTAATTTGGTCTCCTGATCAGATAACAGGTAAGGAACTGACTTCTTGGCAAAACCCCTTTAAAGTAAAAAAAAAAAAATGTTTTAAATGTATATATATAAAAAAAATATAAAAAGTTCAAATCACCCCCCTTCGCAATTTTACAAATAAATAAAATAAAAAAGTTTCACATATTTAGTATCGCCACATCTGAAAAAGTCTGATCTATTAACATATAACATTATTTACCCCGTACGATGAACAACATAGATGAAAAAAATTCCTAACGGCAAAATTGCGGGTTTTTGGTCATTTTACGTCCTATAAAAATTGGAATAAAATTGATCAAAAAGGTCTCATATATTGCAAACTGGTACAAATAAAAAGTACTCTTCAGCCAGCCAAAAAAATGCACCCTTACTCATGTCGTAGGTGTTACTGCATAAAAGTTATTGGTCGCAGAAAATGGCGCTGTGGCGCAAATTTGAAAAATAGTAAATGTTTGGAATTTTTTTATGGCACCAACACATAATGGAAACCGTACATGTTTGATATTGCCGGATTTGCATCAACCTGTAGAATACATATAACACATCATATTTACCAAAAATTGAATGCCGTAAAAGCAAAACACCCGCAAACATGGCTCAAGTACGTATTTTTTCACAATTTGTCCCACTTGGAATATTTTTGCGGTTTCCGAGTATATTCTATAGTACAGTGAATATCATCATTAGAAAGTACATCTTGTCCCGCAACATAAAAAAGTTATGGCTCCAGAAAGGCGAGGAGGGAAAAACGAATGTGTGAACAAAAAAAAAAAAAAAGCAAGGTCCTTAAGGGGTTAAAACATGCTGCATATTCCGCCGGATTCCTGTACATTCAATGTACGGGGCCGTCGCAATTCCCAAAGTGAACTGCGGTTTTAAGCGCAAAACACCAGTCTAAGATAGGTAGGAGTAATCTGGAAACTTCCTGCGCCAGGGTCATCGCTGGCTATGGGGTCTCAAGGCCCACAGAAGATAAAGACAGAGCTGCAGGGCACCCCAGGTCGTTATCCGTCCGGGCGGGAGGACTTTGTGCCATGCTTGCGAGTTTTCATGCGGAGGAGAGTCTGGGCGTCTGTCTCTTTTGGGATTGTTTGGGGGAGTTAGAGTCGTCGATTTTAACATGGGAGCCCGGAGTAGTAGAGTGAGTACTTCTGCGAGATGAGTGTAAAAATTTGTCCATACTCTCACTTGGTCAAAGAAAAAACGATAAGGAGCAGCCAGTCAGGCCGCGTTCAGCAATGAAGAGTCACTTTGGTGTTAACAACAGGTTAGCCTCGGCCCCAAGGCATAAGACCAGAAGGAAAGAAGGCAGGTAGCTTGGCCACAGAGTAGTTGATATTTTATAGAAGTAGGGGCACCTACAAGATATGTGAGGCTGCACGGGGGGCTCAGAAGACACTCATTTATATAGCATGTTGAAAAACGGGACCATTCCCATCAATGTATGGGGCCGGCGCAATTCCCAATGTCAACTGCGGTTTTTAGCGCAAATCTGTGCTGTCCAGCAATGTCAAAATACCAGATTTTAGACATTTGAATATTGTTGTGTAGACAAAGCCTAAATGATGAGGAGAGAGTTATCACTGGTGTGTAAGGATATACCATAAAGTCAATTTACCAATGCACAAAGAATTTGTAGTATTGATGATGAATATCGAAAAAGTAGAGATAATAGATACATTTGTAGACGGAGGAGATGACCAGGAAAAAAAAAAGTTTCCAAGTAGGGAATGCTATAGGAAAAATGTAACATTAAATTATTAGAAGAGGTACAACAAATAAGAAAAAAGACAAACTGATGTACATGGCCAAATGTCTAATCTAACTAGACATATGATTAATAGACGATGGAATATCTTACAGGAGTGGCAAAAATACAGGTATTTAATTAGAGATAACCTAAAATTGGTTAACCAAAAGAGTAAAATCATTGGCAACCAATTAATATCTCCTGGTTTGTAAAAAAAAACATTGGCAGATGTTTCTTAAAAGGTAAATATGTGACTTACGGGGGCGGGGTGATGTAAGCGGCCGCATCTTACTGGAGCTCATGTGCGGACCGAGTCGCATCGGACAAATACCGCCAGCATCCTGACACCTGTCGCCCTGCGGATTCCAGGCCTGTATTGCGAACATTGCAGTCCATGGCAGGAGCCCACCTTTCTCGCCCCGGAAGTCTGTAGCAGCTGAGAGAGCCGCGCACACGCCCGCGGCCACCAGCCCTGTTGTCTCGGGTCAGCCCGCCACGTTAGGCACCACGAGGAAGAGCAGAGAGGCACCAACCCAACCTGGAAGCGAAAGCCCCTCATATGCAGACCGAGGAGCAGCCGGAACGGAGGAGCAAGGTCAGTGCCGTGTGCCGCGACTGCAACTGGCTAGCCTTCCCGCCACAACACAGCATCCACCATCATGGCACCCCAGGAGCTTGTGGCCTGCCACTGCTCCGGACATTTGGAGGGCCCTGCATACTGCTAGCGATGAATAGCCCCCTGGACAACCACTCTAATTTCTAATCTCTGAGCGGCCTGCTGCTTCTGATCGGACGCTGAGGTCCCGGCCTCGGAGACAGCTTGCACTCCCACCAACCCAGCGCGGACGCCATCTTAGCCCTTTCAAGCTGTGTGGCCGGCTGCCAGGGAGTCCTAGGGGGCCCTACGAGCCGCCAACGCTGAGCCAAGGTTATTATTCTCTTAAGATCATAGTAATTTTATCTACTGTATGGCTCATTGCTAAATATATATCTTTCTCACTACAGGAACACTGACTCTCCCAGTGAGGGCATTAGAGGGCGGCAGTGCGCTGCTTTTACATTTTCCTGTGTAATATCTCTCCAACTGTCATTTCTGGTCCACAAAGATTACACACTAGAGGGCGTCAGACAACCCCACTCTTCACAGTATCATCACAGGCTCTGGCCCTGGCCCCCCCTCCGGGTCTTTACTGCCAACCTTATTTTATATTAGCAACCACATTTCACCAACAGTCCACACACCCCATTCAGGGACAACTCTATACACTACTTTTACTCCTACAAGCATATTAGACACTTCTAGCATTCCGGATCCCGTCTGCGGCTGACACTCCATCATTGTCGGCACACTGCTTCCAACTCTCATCAATATTTCCTTCACGGTGCATTCCTTTCCATAACCCCAGTTTTAGAATTTCCCCTACCTCTTTAGGCCCATAACCACTAACAACTAGTAATTCTTGTGACAATTGTGGATCCGACCAGTGAGCTGTTCTAGATTCATGGGAATGGTCCCGTTTTTCAACATGCTGTATAAATGAGTGTCTTCTGAGCCCCCCGTGCAGCCTCACATATCTTGTAGGTGCCCCTACTTCTATAAAATAAGAACTACTCTGACCAAGCTACCTGCCTTCTTTCCTTCTGGTCTTATGCCTTGGGGCCGACGCTAACCTGTTGTTAACACTCATCTTGCAGAAGTACTCACTCTTCTACTCCGGGCTCCCATGTTAGAATCGACGACTAACTCCCCCAAACAATCCCAAAAGAGACAGACGCCCAGACTTTCCTCCGCATGAAAACTCGCAAGCATGGCACAAAGTCCTCCCGCCTGGACGGATAACGACCTGGGGTGCCCTGCAGCTCTGTCTCTGTCTTTATCTTCTGAGGGCCTTGAGACCCCATAGCCAGCGATGACCCTGGTGCAGGTAGTTTCCAGATTACTCCTACCTATCTTAGACCGGTGTTTTGACCTCATCCAGGCTTCCATCAACTCGGCATTGTCACAAATTACAACAAACTCACAGAAGATTGAAGAACTAGAATCGCGCACGGTTTCAGTGGAAACAGCTGTGGAGGGCTTGGAAGGTACCACATCATTCCACCAAGATATTATCAACATGCTACAAGAAAAGCTGGATGAGTTGGAAAACCGTAAAAGAATTAACAACCTTAGATTTATCGGTATTCCTGAATCCGTGACTCCAGACTCTCTGGCAACATATCTTACGACAGATCTACAAGAGGCCCTATACGTGACCCTGCCCAAAGTCCCTTTTCTGGTGGAGAGGGTTCACAGGATTGGGACCCATAGAGAGCGAGATGACCATTCCAGAGATGACTGTTCCAGGCCTGTGATCGCTTGCTTCCACAATTGATATATTAAAGAGCACATTTTGAAGGCTTACAGGCAAAAAAAAGAGGGAGCTGGATATAGCCGGATAAAAAATTATTATCTTTCAGGACTTCTGCACATGGGTGTCTCTGAAACGGAGGGCCTACCACCCCATCTGCAAATACTTACAGGACAACAATGTCAGGTTAAAACTGCTCTTCCCGGCGAAACTGAGAGTTTTGGACAATGGCCGAATGGTCACTTTTGATTCACCGGAGGAGGCGGCTAGAAGATTTTTACAACAAGACAGAGACTGAGAGGCGGGCGCCCCCTGTTGGTCCCTAGGGTCAGTTTTATTTCCAACCTCCCATCAGGGGAACTTAGGGGCTGTTTCAGTCACAACTGTTAGGCCCCAATAATTCTTGACACTCACAGGCTGCATGGGCAGCTAACTACCGCTCATAAGTGAAATTGTTTTGGTTATAAATGTTTAAAATGCTTACACACTATGTTTTGCTCATACTGATACTATTGTATGTCAGCTCGGCCCGCTCCTCTGGGGTGACATCGGTCTGCCATCCTCCCCTGCCCCGATTGGATGGGGAAAACGCTTGCTGGGACGCTTGGAACCATCCCTCTTTACTGACCCTTTTATCGCGGTCTTCCCTAACTTGGGATGCAGGATGAGTACGGTCACTTCTCCATCAGATTGCCCCCTGGCACCAGATATTAATGCCATATCGTGGAATATCGCTGGCCTCAATATCCCGGAAAAGCGAAAACGCGTCCTACTCCACCTCAAATGCCTTAAGGCGGACATCATATGTCTGCAAGAAACGCACTGGAAGAGAAAAAAATTATGTCCCCATTCGGGACCGCTGGCTGGACCCACCCATATTGGCCAACTATCACAGTAAATCCCGGGGCGTCGCGGTTTATTTTTGAACAGGACTAGTGCAGTCGATCATTGCTCAATACGTAGACGGTGAGGGTAGATTGATTTACCTACAAATTTCCATTGCCAACAAGATATACACCCTGCATAACGTGTATGCCCCTAATGCAGCTAATGATGCCTTTTTCACGGAATTCGCACACTTCCTGCTTCAGAGAAATCACACTAATTTAATCTTGTTAGGAGACTTTAACGTCTCCCCAGACCCGACCATCGACAGATCCCATGCGCATTGGGATGTAATGCCCTATAACCCAACTATTACGCATTTTATGGATCATCTAGGAGTGTACGACCATTGGAGGCTCTTGAATCCAACCGATCGATCGTACACCTACTACTCCACGGTCCACAACGTTTTGTCCAGAATTGATATGGCGCTGCCTTTGACTGCCCTTTATGCCAGCATAGTGAAATCGGACATCCTGCCCATCACCATCTCTGACCACGGCCCCATACAGTTGGTCCTGGGGGGCTTGAGAGACGAGACCACTACCAAATGCTAGAGATTCCCTAAACATTTGTAGGACTCAAACGACTTTTGCGGGTTCTTGAAAACTCACTGGGCCCAATTCCTGACGGACAATAAAGAACACACAAATGACAAACCCTTACTTTGGCTGACAGCCAAAGCGGTACCGAGAGGGCTGATTATTAGTTATACAGGCATGAAACGTAAAGTCCAGGAAGACAAATTTAAAACATTGCATGCTGACCTTAGGGTGGCACAACACAGATATGCGACAAATCCCTCGACAGACGAAGGCTCGTTATACCGAGATCCAAGGTCTCCTTAACACTTTCCTATGCAGACACTCACGCTGGCAAACCAGATCGGCACAGAACCGTTTTTACAGATGGGGTAACAGGCCTGGCAAGTTATTAGCTAATATGATTGTCCCACGGAAAACAAGGCCACCAATTGCGGCTATTAGATGCCCGAACACGGGTTCCATCCTGAGAACCGCAGACGAAATAGAACACGCCTTTGTCGACTATTTCAAGTCCCTGTACAGTGCCGCCCAATACGACACAGATCGTGCCTCGGTGTTTTTGGACTCGGTCCGCACCCCGGGGCTCACTGAGGACCAGTGCCTACAACTCGAAGCAGATAACACTGATGAGGAAAAATCAGTAGTGATCTCCTCGCTAGCAAACGGCAAAACCCCCGGACTTGATGGTTTCCCAGTGGAATTCTATAAGATCCTTAAACCTGAAATAACCCCCCCATCTGTCCCAATTAGTTAATTATATATACAAACACTCCACACTGGTTGACTCCTTTTTTGACTCGAAGACCATTTTGTTACTGAAAGACCTCTTACAGGCCCATATCCTTGTTAAACCAAGACTATAAATTACTTGCCAAAATCATCACCAATAGACTTAAAAAATTCCTACCCGTTATATCGCATCCCTGTCAGTCGGGACTTGTATCCAACCTGTCTGGAGAGTTTGGAAGAGGATGAGGAAGCCTAAAGGGCTATCCCCGGATTATCCTCTCCATCAATTACTGATACACAACACTTACTTCCAGGATGGCTCCCCACATGGCTCCTTAGGGAGACCACATGGATTGGGTCTCATCTCCCTCAGTCAATGGGTCAACCCTGCCACCCGTCAACCCTTCTCCTTCAAGGAGCTCCAGACAGTACTCCCTGACTTATGCATTCCCTTTTTTACCTACTTACAAGCCCGCAGCTTCATCAGCGAGGTCCTCCACTATATCAATAACGAGGACTGGAGTTTGAGTTTTGACGAGACGTTACCGAGACCGCCGACAAGACGTTCACATCTTTCAAAGATCTATAGGTTCCTTTTGGGGAAACTTGACTCTGACCAGACTACACTACAGCTCCAACATTGGAAACAGCTTGACCAATCTTTAACACCAGAAATTATTCTCACAGCACTCGCGGACTCTTTGAAATTTCTCCCAGCGGCCACATACGTAGAGATGACCCTAAAAATTGCCCATAATGCTTACCTTACGCCATTAAAAGGCCACAGAATGGGAATCTAGGAGTTCAACGCATGTTTTAAATGTGGCTTCCTAGAGGCCAATATTTACCACTGCCTCTGGGAATGTCCCATGCTTCAAAAGTATTGGACCGAAGTACCCTCCCACATACAGACATAAGACAACCCTTCACCCCCAATGAGCTATTTTTGGATACATTGATAATGACACCACAAACTTTACTCGAAAAGAAGTTCTATCTGCGGCAGCTAGGAAGGCTAGGAAGGCTGTGTTACAGGTATGAAGCCAGCCAGCGGGTCCCTCCGGGAAACTTTTCTTAGATAAAACCTTATTTCTCTTGAAAATGGACTGGATAGAGACAGCCCAGCAAAAAGAACGACGGGTAAAACATTGTTTTGAACTCTGGGAGAGGATCATCAATACTTTACCCACCTCGATTAAAGAAAAAATACAAACTTGCTTCGGGGTGTCCGGATGGTACCTAACTCAACAACTAGGGGGAAGGGAACCAGTTAATCTACATGGGACTGGATCACCCGATCCCACCTTAGAGGAGCTACTTCTGGGTTAATCCCTTCTGAGGTCAAACCAGTTCCCAACTAACCGGACTAGGGAGACATCCCGGACCCTGCCCTAGAGTGGAACATTTGCCTTCAGCATGATATTTTGACAGGTGGCGGAGACTCTTCATGTTTTTGGAGATCAGTGTGGAGGGGGAGGGGGCGTCATGGCTTTCGGAGTTGAGAGGTGGAATGTTGGAGCAGTTTTATTTACTTTCCTGTTATTAAGGGTATGTTAACACGGCTTAATTGCGGGGCGTACAGCACGCCCCATAATTACGCCGGGTGTAAGGGATTCGCGCTGATTGGCCCGCCGGCCCCATAGACATGTCAATTATCTCCCT
Source organism: Phyllomedusa bahiana (assembly GCA_025379985.1). NCBI lineage: Eukaryota > Metazoa > Chordata > Amphibia > Anura > Hylidae > Phyllomedusa > Phyllomedusa bahiana. The sequence goes on from JAODAL010003710.1 coordinate 99,829, forward strand.
GCGCGTACAGTATGATCGTATTGTACGAGCGGAGAGAGGAGGCGTAATCCATAGTTCTCTATGAGAACTGTGGATTACCGTAATTATGGGGCGCATTTCACTCGGAGCGCAGTACGCAGCGAAATACGCGGCAAAATACGCCCCAAAATAGGCCGTGTGAACATACCCTAAGGTTTGGTTGTGTAACGGTCTGTGGAAGTGGATTCTCTGGACTACAACAAATGAAGATAATAGCCACGCCAGGGAGCAGAATCTAAGTAGGTCCGGTTTTCACCAGAGCCCGCCGCGATTGTCCAGATTGTCCACCACAGGAACATCAGAGGAGGCAGAGGGCAGCGGAAGGGGTGGATGGGGGTGCCGACCGAAGACCATGAAGAACCAGCAGAATTGGATTCTAGAGAACTATAGGAAAATTCTGCCCATGGTAACAGACTGGACCAATCATCTTGTCTTGCAGATACGAAGTGGCGGAGATAGGTACTCAAGACCTGATTCACTCTTTCCACCTGCCCATTGGATTGCGGGTGATATGCGGAAGAGAAGTCCAGATCAACTTGTAGTAGAGAGCAGAGACCCCGCCAAAACCGAGAGACAAATTGAGATCCCCGGTCAGAAACAATGTGTTGGGGAAGTCCATGCAGCCGGAAGATATGCTTAAAAAAAGACTGGCAAGTCGGGGAGCAGAAGGTAGACCAGGCAGGGGAACAAAGTGCGCCATTTTGGAGAAACGGTCAGTGACCACCCAGATAACCGTATTACCGACAGAGGGAGGTAGATCGGTGATGAAGTCCATGGCAATGTGGCCCCAGGGACTGTTCGGAACCGGCAGAGGCTGTAGCAAACCCGCGGATTTGAGGCGAGGTGATTTGTTGCGAGCACAGGTGGTACAGGCTTCCACGAACTCCTTCACATCTTTAGCGAGATCGGGCCACCAGTAGAATCGGGGGATCAAAATACAAGACTTACGCACCCCGGATTTCCAGCAATATGAGAGCAGTGGCCACATTTCCGAACCCTTAACCGGAGCGCAGGCCGCACATACGTCTTACCCGGAGGAGCACGTTGGAGGGTTATGGGAGCTGCAGATATCAGACATTCTGGGGGTACAATGTGCCGAGGAGTGGCCTCTTCCCCAATAACATCAGAAGCACGAGAAAGGACATCGCCCTTGATGTTCTTCTCCGCCGGTCGGAAGTGTATGACAAAATGTGGTCAGTAAAAATATTTTCCGGATGCTGAGCACCCTCCAGGAGTTGGCGCCATTCCTCTAAGGCAAGCTTGATGGCCAGCAGTTCCCGATCCCTGATGGTGTAGTTCTTTTCGGCAGGCGAAAATGTTTTAGAGAAGAACTCGCCCGGGGGCCCGGGTCTTGCCCTTGGGCCCCTTTTGAGTGAGGACCGCTCCTGCCCCTATAGAAGAGGCATCGACTTCTAAAAAGAAAAGACTCTCGGTATCAGGCCAGGACAACACAGGTGCAGAGGCAAAGGCTGCTTGCAGAAGGCCTCTTCAGCAGCTGGTGGCCACACTTTCGGGATGCCATGCTTCCTGGTGATAGCCACAATCGGTGCCACCAACGTTGAAAAATGGGGGATGAACTGCCTGTAGTAGTCGGTGAATCCCAAGAAACGTTGCATGGCCCGGAGGCCAACAGGTCGTGGCCACTGCAGAACGGCGGACAATTTTGTGGGGTCCATTTGCAGACCCTTGTCTGGGATAATATATCCGAGAAACAGGAGGCTGGTTTGATGGAATTGGCATTTCTCCAGCTTGGCACAGAGATGGTTATCACGCAAACGTCTCAGTACCTGGCGCACATGCGACTGGTGGGCCTTCAGATTGGGTGAAATAAACAGAATATCATCTAGGTGGACCACACAGTTATACAGGAGATCCCGGAAAATGTCATTGACAAACTCCTGAAAAACCGCCGGAGCGTTGCATAGGCCGAAGGGCATCACCAGATACTCGAAGTGCCCATCCCGAGTATTGAAGGCCGTCTTCCACTCGTCACCTTTGCGAATCCGAATGAGGTTATAAGTCCCCCGCAAATCTAACTTGGAAAAGACCCGGAGACGGTCGAAGAGGTTGGTAATCAAGGGTAATGGATACCGGTTTTAAATGGTGATCTTGTTGAGACCACGGTAGTCGATGCACGGTCACAGGGACCCATCCTTTTTCTCCACAAAGAAGAAACCGGCACCCACTGGAGAAGTAGATTTGCGGATGAAGCCTTTCTGTAGGTTTTCTTTAACATAGGCCAACATAGCCTGAGTCTCAGGTATGGGGAGCGGATAGACCCTACCCAGGGGGGACTAGTCCCGGGTAGCAGGTCTATCGGGCAGTCGTAGGGACGATGAGGAGGAAGAGTCTCCGCTTGCTTTTCAGAGAAGACGTCCTAGAAGTCTTGGTATGGTCGCGGCAAGCCCGGAAGACGCTTGAGAGAAGACTGTGGAGGAATGGGGCACACCGGGCGAGGTGCCGATAGGCCGCGAGACTGGCAGTCTTGACCCCAACGCAAAACTTTGCCCGTCTTCCAATCGAGCATAGGGGCGTGATGCTGCAGCCACGGAAGCCCCAGGAGGACAGCCGAGGAAGAATGGGGTAGCACGAAGAATGCTCTCCTTGTGCAAAGCCCCTACTTGTAGGACCACCGGTTCAGTCCGAAAGAGGATAGAGTCGCTCAATAGCTCACCACTAATGGACGAGATGACCAAGGGTTGGTCTAGCCCAGTGATGGCGAACCTTTTTGAGACCGAGTGCCGAAACTGCGACCGAAAAATACCTTAGTTACCGCAAAGTGCCGCCGACGTCGGCACGAAGCAGGGAGGTGACGTTGGGAAGTGGGGCTGCACAACAATTAATACGAGGGATGTGACGGCCACTTAGCCCATCCCTCTGCCATATTTCCACTATACAGTGACCATATTGTGGTAGATAGCAGTGTACACAGGTGCTCAGCAGACCGTTGACTGAATAATACCACAACACCACGACCACATACCACCACCACATAGTGACTGAATAATACAACAACACCACATCTCACCACCACAAGGTGACTGAATAATACCACAACACCACCACCACCACATAGTGACTGAATAATACAGCTACGTATCACCACCACAAAGTGACTGAATAATACCGCCACACCATTACTGAATATAAACCATTACATTTTGCACACATATAAGAGATTACATTTCAGGCACATTTAGTGACTCACAGGTGACGTTTCTCCTGATCAGTCGTTCTTATTCCCTTTTCTTCTCCATCTGGTTCACACCTTCATGCTGATTTCTCCCGACCAACACTCATCCCTGCAGATTTAGACACACATATATTAGAATCCTCACTTTTCCAGCAACTCCTTACTTATAATGATATAAGTCCCATAAGTTAGGTAGGTGTATAGGTCCCCTCAATTAGGCAGGTATATAGATCCCCTCAGGCAGATAAGTATATAGATATAGGTCCCCACAGGCAGTATACATCTCCCAACAGGAAGTATACAGCTCCCCACATTCAGTATACAGATATATAGCTTCCCACAGGCAGTATACAGATAGCTCTCCCCACCAGCCAGTATATAGATAGCTCTCCCCACTAGCTAGTATACAGATAGCTCTCCCCACTAGCTAGTATACAGATAGCTCTCCCCACCAGCCAGTATACAGATAGCTCTCCCCACCAGCCAGTATACAGATAGCTCTCCCCACCAGCCAGTACACAGATAGCTCTCCCCACCAGCCAGCACACAGATAGCTCTCCCCACCAGCCAGTATACAGATAGCTCGCCCAACCAGCCAGTACACAGATAGCTCTCCCCACCAGCCAGTACACAGATAGCTCTCCCCACCAGCCAGTACAGATAGCTCTCCCCACCAGCCAGTACTCAGATAGCTCTCCCCACCAGCCAGTACACAGATAGCTCTACCCACCGGCCAGTACACGGATAGCTCTCCCCACCAGCCAGTACACAGATAGCTCTCCCCACCAGCCAGTACACAGATAGCTCCCCCCACCAGCCAGTACACGGATAGCTCTCCCCACCAGCCAGTACAGATAGCTCTCCCCACCAGCCAGTATACAGATAGCTCTCCCCACCAGCCAGTACACAGATAGCTCTCCCCACCAGCCAGTACACAGATAGCTCTCCCCACCAGCCAGTACACAGATAGCTCTCCCCACCAGCCAGTACACAGATAGCTCTCCCCACCAGCCAGTACACAGATAGCTCTCCCCACCAGCCAGTACACAGATAGCTCTCCCCACCAGCCAGTATATAGATAGCTCTCCCCACAGCAGTATATAGCCAGCTCTCCCCACAGCAGTATATAGCCAGCTCCCCTGGCCTGTATATAGCCGGCTCTCCACAGCAGTATATAGCCAGCTCCTCCGGCCTGTATATAGCCGGCTCTCCACAGCAGTATATAGCCAGCTCCCCACAGCACTATATAGCCAGCTCTCCCCCACAGCAGTATATAGCCAGCTCTCCCCACAGCAGTATATAGCCAGCTCCCCTGGCCTGTATATAGCCGGCTCTCCACAGCAGTAAATAGCCAGCTCCTCCGGCCTGTATATAGCCAGCTCCCCACAGCAGTATATAGCCAGCTCCCCACCGCAGTATATAGCCAGCTCCCCACAGCAGTATATAGCCAGTTCCCCACAGCAGTATATAGCCAGCTCTCCCTACCAGCCTGTATATAGCCAGCTCTCCCCACCAGCCTGTATATAGCCAGCTCCCCCGCCCTGTATAGAGCCTGCTCCTCCAGCCTGTATATAGCTGCTCCCCCAGCCTGTATATAGCCAGCCCCCCAGCCTGTATATAGCAGCTCACCAGCCTGTATATAGCCAGCTCCCCCAGCCTGTATATAGCCAGCTCTCCCAGCCTGTATATAGCAGGTCCTCCTGTATGTATAGAGAAGCTCCCCCAGCCTGTATATAGCAGCTCCCCAGCCTGTATATAGCAGCTCCCCCAGCGAGTACATAGCAGCTCCCCAGCCTGTATATAGCCAGCTCCCCCAGCCTGTATATAGCAGCTCCCCCAGCCTGTATATAGCAGCTCCTCCAGCCTGTATATAGCAGCTCCTCCAGCCTGTATATAGCAGCTCCTCCTGTATGTATATAGCAGCTCCCCCAGCCTGTATATAGCAGCTCCTCCAGCCTGTATATAGCAGCTCCTCCAGCCTGTATATAGCAGCTCCTCCTGTATGTATATAGCAGCTCCTCCAGCCTGTATATAGCAGCTCCTCCTGTATGTATATAGCAGCTCCCCCAGCCTGTATATAGCAGCTCCTCCTGTATGTATATAGCAGCTCCTCCAGCCTGTATATAGCAGCTCCTCCAGCCTGTATATAGCAGCTCCTCCTGTATGTATATAGCAGCTCCCCCAGCCTGTATATAGCAGCTCCTCCTGTATGTATATAGCAGCTCCCCCAGCCTGTATATATATTACACAAATAAAATAATAACACTATTATACTCCCCTTACCTCCGTCCCAGCTGTGCGCTCCTCTTCTGTCTTCTCTCCATCACAGAGCGGCACGCTCCTCTGTCAGCTCCTCGGGCGCACAGCCTATGACGGGCCGTGCGCCCGAGGACAGGCAGCGGCACGATGAGGTAATTACATCGCGTTACTGCCCAGCTGAGTGCACATGGACCGCCGCGCACCCTCAGCACTGAGGGGACGCGCGCGGGTCCCGACTCGCGCTGTGCTGGACTCGGTCTGCCGGAGGCCCCAGATCTGACGCTGTGACCCGGACGCCGAGCCCTCACAGCGCGGTGTCCGGGCGACAGTGCAGGAAAGCAGCGGTGGCATGCGTGCCAGCAGTGGCCGCGTGCACTCGGACGGTCCATAGGTTCCCCGTGGTCTGGCGACCACCGAGAGACGATACTTGGCCACCAGAGTCGCATCCATAAAATTCCCAGCTGATCCAGAATCCAGGAAGGCAGCCACTTGAAACGAGACTCTGGAATTGGTTGTGACCAGAACTGGCAGCATGAGCCGCGGGATTGCTCACACCTAGGGACGCCTCTCCCACGAAGCCAAGGTGCGCATGTTTCCCGGACGTTGCAGACGGAGCGGACAATCCCTGAGGAAATGTTCAGGGCTCCCGCAGTAGAGACACAGGTTCTCACATCGTCATGTAAGTTCCTGCGGAGTCAGGTGGGCTCTGTCCACTTGCATGGCCTCTTCCATGGCAGGCTGTGAAGAAGGCAGTGGAGTCCGAAGAAACACCGCCGCAAGACGGGGTAGACTACGTGCTCGGCCCGTTTCATGCCCTTGATAGAGCTCCGCCCGTCTCTTCGAGAAACAGATGTCAAGACGAGTTGCCAGATGGATGAGCTCACTGAGCGAAGATGGAGAGTCCCTGGTGGAGAGGGCATCCTTAATCTGGCTGGAGAGGCCCTTCTTGAACCTGGCTCACAATGCGGAATCCTTCCAAGCCAACTCCGATGCTAGTGTGCAGAATTGCACGGCATAGTCTCCTACAGAGGAGCTCCCTTGCTGTAAGTTTAACAAGGCGGTCTCAGAAGACGAGGCTCGGGCAGGCTCTTCGAAGACACTGCGGAACTCCTGCAGGAATGTCGCAAGATCAGCTGTGACCGGATCGCCTCGGTCCCAGAGTGGAGTTGCCCAGGCCAGGGCTTTTCTGGAGAGGAGACTGACCACGAAGGCCACCTTGGACCTTTCCGACGGGAACTGACCAGCCATAAGTTTTACGTGGAGGGAGCACTTAGGGTCCTCAAACTTCGACGGCATGGACAACCGGAGTTTAGGACCGGTGGACATCCCCAGGACAGCTGCCACGGGAGGAGCTGCTGCATCATAGTAGGCAGCTGGTTAAGCGGCTGCTCTTGTTGCACGATCTGCTTAGATTGCTGGGCCACGATGGTGGTGATGTCAGTGACTCTCGGTAGAAGCACCTTGGCAGGATCCATGGCTAAATCGAACTGTAACGGTCTGTGGAAGTGGATCCTCCGGACCACCACAAGCGAAGGTAATAGCCATGCCAGGGAGCGGAGTCTAAGTAGGTCCGGTTTTCACCAGAGCAAAGCGGGATGGACTTGCTGCGGCGGATTGCTACCAGGTCGCTACCCCTGACGTGACTTGTCTGTGGCAGCGGCCTTGGTGCAGCGTGGTACAAAATCGTGAAGGGGACAGGCAGAAAGGTCAGGACAGGCGGCAATGGTTCGTGGTCAAGGGACGGAGGCAGAAAGATATGGTATACAGTAACGGCAACAAGAATGCTTCCGCTCTAGGCTTGGGGCACTATCGATTCGGCAAGGTGCTAAGGAAGGGGCAGGGCTTAAATAGGGTCAGCGCCCGGTGAGACCAATCACCGGCGCGCTGTCCCTTTAAATTTGCCTGTAGTACCGCGCGCGCCCTAGGGGGCGAGCACGCACGCCAGGACGAGAACAGGAGCGTGGCGAGGTAAGTGGAACTCAGAGCTGCGGGAGTGCCCACAGCCTGATTACCAGGAGGTGCGGGGTGTGCCTGCGACCCGACACGGGGGTCGCAGGGACACCCGTGACAATATAAATCATAAAATAACCTAACTGATAGACAAAGTCCTTTTTGGACAACCCAGGTATTGGCTCACACAATTTCTTGGGAAGCTCGAAATTAATCTTTCTACATCTTAATAAGGTAATAAGGGTTAATCTTCCTCAATGCCTACAGAAATTACCTTCCACGCCTTTTCCTATTTTTAGTATAACCAATTACAACATTTTATTACCTCCCTCAAACGCAATTTTGATGCCCACAGACCTCTTACCCCATTTGAAGAAATATGCCTCCAAGACTCTCCACCTATACAATCAATTTCCATATTATACACTCAACTCTCTCCCTCGGGTCAAGCTGATCTTCCTTCATAGTGTGCAGCATGGGAACAAGAACTTGATAAGCAAAAATGGCACAGATGCTTTAGTCTTACCCATGAAGCTGCCATTGCCTCTAAAGCTCAGGAGACTAGTTTCAAGATCTTGACCTGTTGGTACAGAGTCCCCTGTCTGCTTCATAAATGGTACCCGTCAGTTCCAGATGTCTGTTGGCACTGCAATTCAGCAAGCAGCACCATGTCACATATTTGGTGGGAGTGCCCCTCGCTAAAAGGATTTTGGAACGTGATATACCAGACTATTGAAACAACCTCTTGGATAAATATTCCCAAAACCCGTGAAGCAGCCCTACTATTTATGTTTGACATATCAGTCTCAGCTTATAAGAGAGTCCCTCTTTAGACACCTTTTACAAGCAGCCAAAACCGTCATCCGCTGACACTGGGAATCAACTGACTCCCCTTTGCAGAAATGACATATTTATCATATGGAGGAACTATTAGCCACAACACAAGAAAAATTACACCCTGAACTTTGTCATCATCTTCTATCTCCTCTGAAATTGCACACTTTATGCAACATTGTATGGCTATGTTCACAGGGCATCTTTAAGGACGTATTTCGCGGCGTAATTGCGCTGCAGTGCACCCCGAAATACGTCCTGTAATTACAGTAATCATAGCTTTCATAGAAAGCTATGATAAACTGCCGTCTTCTCCGCCGCATATTAAACGCCGGAGGAAAAAAATGACGTCACATCTTTCCGGCGTATACGTGGCAGGGATAATGAAAGTGAATGGGGCACCACCCTCTCCTCCCTTGCACTTTAGAAGAACACTCTTCTAAACACACGGCGTCTAGTGGCACGCACAGGTACACGCCACAAGATGCTATGTGAACATACCCTATGGAGACATTTCCTGACCTTTTGTAACGTCTAATTTACTACTGCACGATATGTTTATACGATTTCTCTGTTTGAAAATTTGAATAAAAATTAGTTTTAAAAAAACAAAACTAAAATCAGATGGGCATATGTTTTAATACAGAAGCATTTTCATTGGTAGTTAGCCGTCATGTTGAATGCTATAAGTGGGGATTGAGGAGAACACTGCGCATGCTTAAGAAAGGGATGGAGCCCCGAAACATTGCAGGAAACATGCACAACAGCAAGTGACACAGGAGTAGTGTAACGGAACCCTGCAGGAGATGTGCATAATGGTGCGTGGTACAAGAGCAATGTAACGGAACAATGAAGAACATTGGATTTATTAGCAGAAAGACCACAGGTTTTTATATTTCATGTTGAAATATCCAATTGTAATTTATAGAGTTATGTGCAAACTGCACTAAGAGATTCAACGCTTTCAAGATTAATGATATCTAACACTGTGTGCTTTATATAATTGATTGTATATTGAGACAAGAAAGATCTCACAGACACAGTAACCTGTTGGTCAAAATATATTAAAGCCATTAATATCTATGCTCTGTGAAGTGCTGACAAATCCCACACATCAGGATGCAGTTTTCCCATTTGGGTCCTACCATTTTTTTATTGCATTAGCACTAATACTGGCAAGGTTGTACTACGACTTAATACCTCATTTTGTTGTTAGAGCGCAATAACTTTTGAATGGTATCACTTTGCTTGTACATATTTCATATTTCGCTCATAACACCCATCTAATGAGTTCTTGTGATGCTGTTCACACATACTCAGCCCCTGCATCCAAATGTTGTGAACATATAAGGTGGACATTCTGATAACCCTAGCTGGCACTAGCATGCAACAATTTCTATATACCGCAGGAATGAATCCTAAAGGCCATGTTCACACGACGAGCATTTCAAGTCGGAATCTATGCAGATTATGACTTGAAATACTAGTCTAAAACCAAAAGTAAATCAGCCCCATTGACCTCAATAGAAAATATGCGGTGTAGTTGATACAACGTGTATTCTCAGTCTGTTTTTAAGAGGAAAAAAAAACCACACACACGCACACGCACACACACGTTTATTCTTCTGTCAAATTCCACGTGCAGATCCATGGCCAACATGACATACAAATGTTTTGGATGCAGATCTGGAATTTTCTAACTAAGTCCACCAGGAAAAAAAAAATAATAAATTCACATGAAATACTCTTTGAAAACTGCGTTGTCCCATGTGGTTTTCATTGGTAGAATATGGCAAGTAAATTTTACTCGTTGCCTGGACATACCCTCAAGGGTACTTTCACATGGCTGATTTGGACACTGAAAATTTCAGCTCTAAATTGGCATTGAATCCTCATCTAAAATTGCAGATGCGGATTACAGAGGCAGTTTTTAAGCGGCGATCTTGAATGCTTAAAAACTGCCTCTGAAATTTTCATCAAATCCTTGTTACAAAATGCAAATGCCTGTTGGGCTTATTGAGATACTATTCTGCCAAGCAGATTATAGGCGCGAATATGCTTCAGATCTGTGTGATAAAGATTGGATGCTGATTGTAGACTCTCAATGGTTTCCAACGGGCAATGTCAACGCAAAATCTGTTTTAAGAATTGACATGTCAGTCCTTTTTCTGCGTTGAGTATTTTCAGTGCTGAAAATAATTAACCTAGTGTGAACAACACAGATTTTGCATTGAAAACAATGAGATGAGGTTTGTAGTTAGATTGGACTCGGATTCTGAGGCAGGTTTCGTGCTGAATCTGTGTCCAAATCAGCCGTGTTAACATACCCTTCGAAAGAATAATTATGAAAGAAAGACTTCTCTCTTAGATCCACTTGTTTTAGTGCCCAAAAAAACTCCATCAATAAGTGCTAGCTGGAAACCTGCCTTAATCATTCTTTGGTAGATGGACTTTAGTGTTTAGGGTTACTTGTCTTGCTGCGTGTTATGTGTTTAAGCATCCGTTTAATTCTCATTGAGGTATCCTATGATTTCCAGGATTGCCATTCAGCATCTTTTACAATGACTAGGAGTGTTTGCCCAACAAAGACAAGTACTCTAAGAGCAAGTTTTGTATTCCAGATTTCCTGTTGTTGCATGTATTACACTGAATTGTGTATGTTTTCCATTACCCATTTGACCCATGTGAAGTTACTTCCCTTAAACTCTGTTGTATTAGATTTTGTAGAAAAATTAACTGCTTATTTTACAAAAAAAAATCAATTGCTCAGATATACCAAGTCAATATAAATCCACTTCAGATGAATGCTTTAAGAGTATTTGTCACATATTTATAATCAAACTGAAAAACCAGCGTAGATTTGACAATTGACATTAACCAAATTCATCATCTATAAGTAGGGGAGTAACCCACAAAAGCAGCAAATACTTACAGCTGTTCTTAGACAAAATGGGAAAGTTATGTTTTCTAATTGAAATTGGTCCGTAGTCGTGATGCTATTACAAAGTCTTATGTGCCCTTTTCTTTAGTGAGTCATGAGTACACCAACTTTTCACAATCTTTGACTCACAGGAATGAATGTGTTACATGGATGGGTTAAATTCTACATTACTGAAGTAATGTGCCCCTAAGACCTCACAAAGGTATCACAAACACAGAGCAATCTCATTTAGAGGACAATAAACTTTCACACTCCTCCTGATCTATGAACTGCTTCACTCACTTAAGGTACTCTACCTACTCACACACTAGAAATTACAAGGTATCTTTTACTAAAAATTCAAAATCTTTATCTTTGCTATGTGCTGATCAACAAACTCTTTTTTTTTTTTTTTTTTTAATCGGCAAAAGCTCCTGAACAAACTGCTCTTATTTTTATATTTTAAGTAATGGCTTTTTTAATAGCATGCTTTGTGTCTTTTAGGGTACATGAAAAATGTATGTAAAAACACCATTTTTTTAGATGCATTTTTGTTTTCTTTTGAGTCGTGTTTATTCAGTATGATTTCATGCTTTTTTGTTGCATTTTAAAGGGGTTGTATCATTTCATTAAAAGGGTCTTCAGAATAAGAGGGCAGTGAAAACAAGCAACGTTGCAATTGGATGTCATTAGCAAAGCTGTCTTGTTATCACAGTTTTCCTTATCTTCTGTTTACACTGATCTCCAGTCCTGGTCGGATCCCTCCTCCTTGCATTTCACTAGCTGAGAGCTCATTTACATTCTGTTCAGCCCCCGGTCGTATTCACAGGAGCGAGCATTCCTGTGTCTCTCACTCAGAGTAAGGGACCGGCACATTTTCACTCTACACAGCCAGAAGAAACAGAATAACTGCAGGGCTTCCGCAATCAGGAAACAGCACAATTTTGCGTCGATCCCTGCCTGACTCAGAGTTAGGGGCCATAGCAATTTCTCTCTGCACACCCAGCAGAAACACACTGCAGCAGATTCTACAATCAGAAAACATAACAGTTGTGTCTCGATGCCTAACTCTCCTGCATAGAAGGGAGATCTGTGCCGTTCATAGAAAGCTGGATTCAACTGTAACAAATCTCCAGCTGTGAGAGAAGTGCTCGGTCAGTGCTCGGTCTAGATTGAATGCAGCCTGTGGTATGTTTACAGCTCTTACAAAATAAGACTGCATAGGAGAGAGACAGTGACATGTGGACTCAGAGTAGGGGGGGGGTGAGTTTTGGGAGCCAGCATGAACAGTGAAGGGGGGATGATGTCACCCAGCTGGGAGGGAAAGAAACGCCCCTGCATTTCTAGAGTTGAGAAGCTGAGAGCAGTATGAATCAGCCGAACTAAAGAAGTGATACATCCCCTTTAAGTCCGATAGTGAAGCCAATGATAAAAATGCCAGAGCATACTGGGTTTTGGAAAAAAAAAAAAGCCATAAATTTACTTACCAGCTTCTACCAACGGTTCTTAACTTTTATATTTTAAACAACTTTAGCAATTCGGTTCGGTCGCATGCCAGAGGCAGAGAGGAGACGTCTTGTACAGGCTACAACCGGGGACTCAGATTCTCCAGTGTCTGATCTGGTTGCCCTTTCCCAGAGAATCCACTTGTCATATATGAGTACATTCACTATGACAAAGAAAAGAGCACGAGATATTCTGACTGGCAGGAGTAGCATTTCGGTGAGTAAAATTAATCTAAATGTCAAAACCAAAAATAAAATAAACTAACCAATGTAGAAGTTATTCATATTATGCAAAAAATGAAATTATTTAATATACTAACAAACGACTTCATTGTTATCTAAGTTTCTAACTACCATCTTTCATAGCAATCAATAGGGTAAAATGTGTTCTAAGTGGATACACAATAAAACAGAAAACATACCAACATAAATTGTTATGTCAATGCCTTAATACAATATCCACTACATCCTCCTTTTTCTTTAGCCTTTTGTGATATACGACATGGAAACCCTATGGCAGGCAGAAAAGGGAACTGTTTGGGACCAACTGCCAACACAAGACCCTCCTGGAACAGAGATTGGAGTTCATGTTTTTTACCGCTGTCAATGTACTTCTGTTGAGACTGTTCGGGCACTAACTGACTTTGCCAAGAGTGTTCCAGGTTTCAGCACACTCTACCTCAATGATCAAGTCACACTACTTAAATATGGAGTCCACGAAGCAATATTTTGCATGCTTGCCTCACTTATGAACAAGGATGGCCTACTGGTAGCTGGAGGTCGTGGCTTTGTCACTCGTGAATTCTTACGCAGTCTTCGTCTCCCTTTCTGTCACATCATGGAACCCAAATTCAACTTTGCCTCAAAGTTCAATGCACTGGAACTTAACGACAGTGATCTGGCACTCTTTGTAGCTGCTATCATCCTTTGTGGTGGTTAGAGACTTTTTATTTATGTCCTTTTGTATGACTTTAAAAACTGCCTTCTTTCCTAATCTCTATGTACTTAGAATACATATTTAGGTGTAGACTTTTGTACAAGTTTACTCTACATGGTAAAAGGTCCATCACCAATTACTATAACCATTTTTTGCATTCCACACCCTTTACTAACAACAAATTGGCCTCTCAAAGGAAACCAGTCAGGTGGTTTATGCAACCCTAACTAAGAGCAGGATATGGCAGAAGAGCGACTGAGCTCTGGGATATTTAGGGTTATGTAATTTGGAGCAGGATTTCTGAGTCTTTACTGGACTCCTTAAATAACAGCGGAAATCCTGTTCACCCCGTCTACATGCAGTGATTGACAGCTTTTCATGTATCAGTGTGTGTACAGAGCTGTCAATTACTGTATGTGAGCGGGGGTCAGATGTACTTTCAGATGGTCTCTGCTTTTTATGCAAAAATCGTGCTACAAATCACAAGCATATATATCACAGAGCTCAGCTTCTCTACCTCTATCACATCCTGCTCATAGCAAAAACCATCTGACAGGTTCCTATTAATATTTCTATATAGCTTGTACTAAATCTGAAACTGCTTTTTAGATTTTGGCTCAAAATGACATGCATACAGATGACTAATCATCCTGAAATTAAGGCTTACAGCCCATATGTTATATAAGCAGTAATCATTCATGCAGGAAGAAGTAAAGATGTTACAAACTTTAAAGAGGTTTTCAGAGATTTGAGGAAACCCCTGTGCAGAAAACACTACTGCAAAAAAATGAATAACTGACAGTCACTTCTACAACCAAAGCTCCATCAGTGCTGTAACCAGGTCGGCTGTTGAGGTGACCAGTTAATTTTTATTGCACTCCAAGCCAGTACAGGGGTTTCCAAAAGTCAGAAAAACCTTGTAACTTGACATTTAAGTCACTACATACCATTATTAAGCAAAACTTAAAAATTACGAATTCACACATCACATGCCATTGAAAATGCCAGGCTAATGTCTACACTGCACCGAAAAACGTCCGTTTTTTCAGCGTTTTTCGTTTTCTAAACACGGTGGAAAAACGACTGTAATCATCTCCCATAGACTTCTATTGTAAGAACGTCCTGCTGTCTACACTGAGCTTTTTTCTGCTCATTTTTTTTTACTGGTCGTCTTTTGCAACATGTTCTAAAAAACGGCAGAGCAGGGCAGAAAATTTACTACAGGAGTCTATGTAAAGCGCCGGACGTCTTTTGGCGCGTTTTCGCTGCGTTTTTTGCCGCGATTTTTCAATGAAAACCATCCAGGAGACCCAAGTCCCACCTATAGTGGGTGTTAATAAAGGTTATACATTATCAAATCTACATACAAGTGTCCGATGTTTCCTTGTCTGTACCTTTTGTAATAAAATGATCATGCCTTGGTCGCTAACGATTTTTGCACAATTCATATATTTTTCGCTTTTTATGGATTTTGGCGCCAGAATCCGTTTTCTTGCGGATTTTGATGCAAAAATCCTTTTCTTAACATTTTACCGCTAAGTTCTCGCTTCTGACGCAAACATTTTTTTTTTTTTTTTTTTTACAGATTTTGACGCCAGAAATACGTGGTTTTTTTTTTACGGATTTTAGTGCTAAAATCCTTTTCTTAACATATTTTGCCGCTAATAAAGTTAACTCGCTTCTGACGCCAGAAATACGTTTTTTTTTTACGGATTTTGGCACAAATACTTTTCTTTACAGATTTTGGCGCTAATAAAGTTATCTAGCTTCCAACGCAAAAAATACATTCTTTTACGGATTTTGGCGCAAGAATCCGTTTTTTTACGGATTTTGGCACTAAAATACTTTTCTTAACATATTTTGGCGCTAATAAAGTTCTCGTTTCTGATGCTAAAAATAAGGGGGTTTTTTACGGATTTTGGTGCTAACATCCTTTTGTTAACCTTATTAGTGCCAAAATATGTTAAGAGTAGTATTTTAGCGCCAAAATCCGTAAAAATACGGATTCTAGCGCCAAAATCGGTTAATAAAATGTATTTCTGGCGTCAGAAGCGAGATAACTTTATTAGCGCTTAAATATGTTAAAAGGATTTAGCGCCAAAATGCGTAAAAAAAGGATTCTGGCGGCAAAATCCGTAAAAAACGTATTTTTGCGTCAGAAGCGAGATAACTTTATTAGCGTCAAAATCCGTAAAAATACAAACATCCGTAAAAAAATGGACTTGAAAGCCAAGATCCGTAAAAAAACCGTATTTTTGGCAACAAACGCAAAATAACTTTATTAGCTCCAAAATTCGTAAAAATGCAGATCATAGCGCCAAAATCCGTAAAAAAACATAATTTTGGCGACAAACGCAAGATAACTTTATTATCGCTAAAATCCGTAAAACGACTACAAGATCACATGTAAATGCAAAGAGGTGCTTTATTTACCCTTTTGTAGGGCAGAGTTACATCCAATGGCTTAATTTATGCATACATTAAAAAACAGGCTTAAAGACAAGCAAAAAACGCTTGTAAAAAACGCTCAAAAGAACGCAAATCGCGGCAAAAAACGGCCGTTTTTTCAGCTGCTTTTGACAGGCAGTGGACAGAAAACTCAATTTCATGAACGTTTTTTAGGAATTCGTTTTCAGGTCGTTTTTTGTCCACAGCAATGTAGACATAGCCTAAGGTTTGCTGCATCATGATATAGAACACCTTAAAAGTCAAGTTAAAGATTGCTACAGCTTTATCAAAGTAGCCTCCAATAGCTAGGTCTTGGATCAACAATAGTGATTTATTGCAGTGCCATGGCAGTTTGTGAGCATTATATGAAAAGCTGGCATAGTTAGACCAAGTATTAGCTCAGACTGTCAAAATACAATCAAATGTCCAATATGTCCATATAATTAAAAGGCTGGTAATAAGTGGACAGCCAGTCAATTTTGGTTCAATATAAGTAAGGACATAGTGAATGCATGCATACACTAGGGGTAACAAACAAAAAATAGATTACACACACGCGCATATACATTCTCAGGTATGTTTCATGTTCAGTACTTTTAATTTATTTAAACCTCTGCTTATTCTATGTAGACCTAACTAGCAATTGACAACTATGAAGGGTTATATAGGAAAGGTTGTCAAATCAGTGAGAAAAACCGCCTGCTGGCCGCCAAACCTCAGAATGAACAGCAATTTTAATCAATGAACTACAGACTATGCGAAATCTTTTTACACAAAAAACTATACATTAATCTGCTCATCTCAACTTTCTCTGAACCATGGAAGAGGGAGTTTGAACAGCATTTTTAATGTGCTAGGTTCCCTTTAATAGTTCATGGTAATTTATGGAAACACAAACAGCTTGTAAAGCTGCTTGAACATTACCTAATTAACCATCTAGAAGCATGAAGCAGATTTGTTGCAGAAGTTTTTAACTATATAAAGAAATAATGAACACCGTTCTACTATACTTAGTTTCTGGAAACTCTCCATTTGCTGTAGTGAAATGAAAAAGGCTACTAAGCTACTCTGATCATGTCCTACTAACTAGGTGCACAGCTCAGTATCAAAGACAGTTTCATACAATTATGTGTGCTCCCTCACGAGGCAGCCGCAGGGCAGTACTGTGCAGCATGGCCGAGATCCACAGTATTATATAACCAATAAAAACAATCATACTTTACAAGTATTACACGATGCCACAGCACTTAGTATTACATAATTAACCCAACATCAAGACTTTCATACAAAATTAACATAAACATCATACAAAAGTGATAAAATACAGTAAGTTATTTGATAAATTTTATAAACACAAGAAAAAAATGGGAATGGAACAAATACAAAAAAGAACCATGGGAAGTATATAATTATACCTCTTGGGTGGCAGTCTTAGCCCAGGGTTAGTGTATACTGACTTGGATGTAATATTTTTAATTTAAATCAATTAACTATCTTTGACTGATAAATTCGCTCAAATGCATGGAAGAGGCAAACATGTAAAAAACACAATGGGGCACATTTATCAATAGCATCTAACTGTAAGACTGTTTAAAAAGGGGTTGTATCACTACATTGATTCATCTTACCTCAGTCCTGTTTTCTTGGTTTCATTTTTTAATCAGGGGCATGTTTACTGGCTTCTACTAGGCTGCAGTAGAAGCCAGGTCTGTGGCTATAGCAACCAGTGCTGGCAGCCTATCATGAGAGATTGAACAGGACTGTAGCTATAGCGACCTGAGGAGCTGATGCAGCCCATACAAGTGGGGATATCTAGGAATGGGTAGGATACTGTTAATGGACACAAATTGCAAAGTGACATGTTTTTGCAAGATATTTAACATAAAAAGCAATCCTTGTAGTGAGACAACCCCTTTAAGTTAGACCAGACAGTCTTGCAATGCGCCACATTTTTCAGTGTTGATAAATCTGGAGCAGGTTCGAACTGTTTAGTCTAAGTTTGTACCATCTTTAAGTTGGCTTATTTTTACGCCACAAACTGCGACAAAATTCTGATGAATTTTTTTCACATTTTAAGCCATACACCTTTTGCCGAGGCCACGTCTCTTTTGTCGGAGATGCAGAAGCATATGAAACTGTCTAAAACACATAGTAAATGTGGTGTAAAGCTTGTAAGATGTTATTTTTGGCAGAAATTGTGCCAGAAATCTGACGCAACTGCCTTGATAAATGTGCCCCAATTATCTAAAATTATACACTGCCCATGTTTTTTTTGGATTTGACCCATTCCTATTTTTTATCAAATCATCAAATAAAATACTATATAGTTTATTAATGCAGAAGCAAAAACAATGAAAAAAAGCTCACTTACACGGGCTGTGTCCGGGAAACATCCAGGGAGTCCACGCTACTGCTTTGCCGCTTCGGGCTGACCGCCGGCCAGGCGGAAGTAACCACAATGCAAGTGGATATCCGGGTATCTCTCGCAGACACTGAGTACCACTGCGAAATCCAGGAGCCGGTAGCAGTAAAAACCAGTAGTTTATTTGTATCAAAAAATAAAATGCACACAGGCAACAAACACCCACATATAAGGCATAGCACAGACGCGTTTCGGGCAGATAGCCCTTGCTCACAGTGTAATAGTAATAAAACCTAAAGAGTATATAATTAATATCAGTGTAATTGTACGGACCGCATAGTAATACCCTGTACAAGCAGCTATGCTCTAAGCTCCCCCTGCACAGTTGGTATCTCCCACAGAAGTATTCCTTCTAGATAAGGATCTCCTGAGTTACAAAGTGAAAGTAAAATCTGTGCCCCTGTAATACTGAGGTAAACTCTCTGCAGTGCTAATGACATGTATTTGAGAAAAGTCTTAAAATGTAATCTACTATCCAAGTTTGTGTTGGTGATAGGCACTCTAAGCCAAATAGCGCACTAGGGCCACATATGGGATATCTCTAAAAACAGCAGAATTGGGGGAAAAGATGTCAAGTTGCATTTCTCTGGTCACATCTACTGTGTTCCAGTGAATAATGGATACAAATTGAAAGTCTTCCAAAAAAAAAAAAAAAAGTACAATTTTGAAATTTCACCTCCACTTTGCTTTCATTTCTGTGAAATACCGAATGGGTTTAGAAACTTCCTAAATGCTGTTTTGAATACCTTAAGGGGTGTTGTTTCTTAGATTGAGTTATTTATGAGGGTAAACAGGCCCCTCAAAGCCATGTCAGGACTGGATACTAAAAAACATTTAAAAAAATTTCTATGTTGTAAAATTTCTTGAAAATGTGAAAAATTACTACTAAAGTTCTAAGCACCCTAATGTTGTAAAAAACTAAAGACAAAAAATTAGGCTAACCTACAGTAGACATATGGTAGATACAAGTTATAAACTATTACTTACACACAGAATTTTTTTGAACTTTGAAAATAGCAAATTATTCAAAATTTTCACAATATTTTGATATTTTTCACAAATAAGTTTGGATTGTATGGACCAAAATTTCTTACTAACTAACAGCACAATGTGTCACGAGAAAACAATTTCTGAATCACACGGATAGATGAAAGTATCAAAAAGTTAACACATAAAGTGACATGTCAGATTTCTAAAATGGGACTCTGTCAGGGAGGTCAAAACAGGCTGCGGTGGTTAGGGGTTAATCCTCATTTACATGAATCCACACAACCATTTAAAATGAGTTGTCCACCTAGTTTTATTTAAATAAATTATTGCTGTAGTAAAGCAAGAAAAACCATACGAACCTTTTATAGTTACCCCAGTTTCAACAATGCTGCTGTCAATCAGCTCCCCTGGTCTGCTGTTGACTTGCTGGTTCTGGCAGCCTCTCACTGGATGCAGTAGTCATGTGATTTTTCTTGACCGCACTGCTCGGAGCTGCTCACTTGCGAACGATAATGTCAGGCAATGTCATAGGACTGCTGCAGCAACGACCGACGTTTTGACTGCCAGGAGCAGGAAGTTCAAAGAAGACCAGGAGAGAATTGGTAGCAGCGTCGCTTTAATGGAACAACTACTTAACAGTTTTATTGTTATAAATTACTGCTGCTGCAATAGTATAGTAAAAAAACAAAGTGCACATTTCCTTTAAACATGGAGGTTGCTGATACGAATAAGTCTTTAAGGTTGCTTATTTGTGCACATTTTACGGACAATGAATTCCCTTTTTTTGTCATGAAAGTGTTTGAATCATGCAAGTTCTTCTCCAAAACAATTCATTTAACATTAGAGGTTTTAGGGTATGCCACTATCTAATCAATCTGCAGTTAACCTATTTAGCATGTCTGTTATAGTTGCCTAATATCATCATCTGTAAAGTAATTTCACATCTGTCTCTTCATCTCTTCTTTTTAAAACATAATGTTCTCTCTCAATACCGTTGTTATTTTCTATTAAAAAGTCTGAACTGTTTTTTTTCCCATATCTGCATCTAGACCGCCCAGGACTTATGAGCCCCTCCCAGGTAGAAGACATTCAAGAAAGAATTCTAAGTGCTCTCAGGCGTCATCTGCAGACATCTCATCCAGATGCTCCTTTCTTATTTCCAAAACTGTTACACAAAATGGCTGATCTGCGCCAGCTGGTGACTGAGTATGCAGAGCTTGTACAGAGTATAAAACGTACTGAATCCAGTGCATCTCTGCATCCTCTTCTACAGGAGATATACAGAGACATGTACTGATATCAAATCATTGTAATACTAACATGCATATATTGATTCCTTATTTATATCTGAACTTGTATCCTTGCTACATTTCATCCTAGTGCTTACTGATTTGCACTTAAATGTGATAATGCGTAATCAAAATAGTGTTCAGTGTTCATGAGTATCCGGTATTTTAGGATACAAACAACATACCTGTTTATGCTCCTTTTAATCAAATGTGCTTAACAGAAAACATATTTATGCTTTTTGTGAAGTGCCAATTTACTAAAATAGCACCTTAAAAAAAATAAAATAAATATATATATATATATATATATATATATATATATATTATATAATCAACAACAAGTGGGACACAATTGTGAAGTGGAATGAAGTTTGTTGGATATTTTAAACTTTTGTAAAAAGTAAAAAAACTCAAAATTATTCGGCCCCCTTAAGTTAGTACTTTGTAGCGCCACCTTTGGCTGCGATTACAGCTGCAGTTGCTTGGGGTATGTCTCTATCAGTTTTACACATCGAGAGACTGAAATTCTTGTCCATTCTTGGAAAACAGCTCCAGCTCAGTGAGGTTGGATGGAGAGCGTTTGTGAACAGCAGTTTTCAGCTCTTTCCACAGATTCTCGATTGGATTCAGGTCTGGACTGTGACTTGGCCATTCTATCACCTGGATACGTTTTTTTGTGAACCATTCCATTGTAGATTTTCCGTTGTTTGGGATCATTGTCTTGTTGGCAGATAAATCTCTGTCCCCTTCTCAGGCAGACTCCCAACAAGTTTTCTTCCAGAATGGTCCTGTATCTGGCTCCATCCATCTTCCCATCAATTTTAACCATCTTCCCTGTCCCTGCTGAAGAAAAGCAGGCCCAAACCATGATGCTGCCACCACCATGTTTGACAGTGGGGATGGTGTGTCCAGGGTGATGAGCGGTGTTGCTTTTACGCCAAACATATCATTTTGCGTTATGGAAAAACAATACAATATCAGCAGCACTCTAAGGCCCCGTTAACACGACGGATTTGACCGTGGGTATGGCTGTGGCTTTCGCCACGGTTCCCGCGGCCAGATCTCGTCCTAACCGACGCGGGTTTGCGGCGTGGGCACTGGGCCTGGTCGCGGCGCAAGTGGGGTGTGGTTTGGGACGCGGCTTGCGGTGAGGGTTTGCCCCCATGCAAATTAGTAGGCAGGGGGCAAACCGCGGCGCCAACCACACGGTCGCCGCGCTGAGGACTCCCTGTCAAGAATTGACAGGAGAGTTCTCAAACACACGCCCCAAAGCCGCGGCCAAACCCGTGGCGTGTGAATATTAACGCAGTTTCCAATAGGAAACCATGTTAATAAACTAGGCGCGATATGGCCGTGGAAACAGCGTCGGAACCCGCGGCCATATCCGTCGTGTGAACAGTGCCTAGGAGTGCTGCTGATGTCGTATTGTTTTTGCATAGCTTTTACTGCCACCACAGTGTGCACCTATAGGTTTAATTATACGTTTAATTTTCAAAACGGATGTGCTGACCAGATTTTGTTTTTTTGACTGTTTTGCGTTGTGGCCAAAAAGTTGGATTTTGGTTTCATCTGACCAGAGCACCTTCTTCCACATGTCTGATGTCTCCCAGGTGGCTTGTGGCAAACTCTAAACCAGACTTTTTATGGATATCTTTGAGAAATGGCTTTCTTCTTGCCACTCTTGCATAAAGGCCAGATTTGTGCAGTGCACAACTGATTGTTGTCCTATGGACAGACTCTCCCACCTCATCTGTAGATCTCTGCAGTTCATCCAGAATGATCATGGGCCTCTTGGCTGCATCTCTGATCATTCTTCTCCTTGTTTGAGATGAAAGTTTAGAGGGATGGCCGGGTCTTGGTAGATTTGCAGTGGTCTGATACTCCTTCCATTTCAAAATGATCGCTTGCACAGTGCTCCTTGTGATGTTTAAAGTTTGGGAAACCTTTTTGTATCCAAATCCGGCTTTAAACTTCTCCACAACAGTATCACGGACCTGTCTGGTGTGTTCCTTGGTCTTCATGATGCTCTCTGCGCTTTAAACAGAACCCTGAGACTATCACAGAGCAGGTGCATTTATACGGAGACTTGATTACACACAGGTGGATGATATTTATCATCATCATTCATTTAGGACAACATTGGATCATTCAGAGATCCTCACTGAACTTCTGTAGTGAGTTTGCTGCACTGAAAGTAAAGGGGCATGCCCCACTTTTCAGTTTTTTACTTTTTAAAAAAGTTTAAAAAAAAACAATAAATTTCGTTCCACTTCACAATTGTGTCCCACTTGTTGTTGATTCTTCACCAAAAAATTCAAATTTTATATATATATATATATATATATATATATATATATATATATATCTATACACACACACATATACATACATACACAGCCTCGTATACACTACACTGGTTTTTGGTCAATGAACTTAGTACATGTTCTATGATCCACCATATTACGGCGGATTCTAGTACAATTCAATGTACTAGGGCCGGACGAAAAACAATCACAAAATCCGCACTAACGCAATAAAATACTGTCGATTCTATAACAGAATCCAAAGGCATTTTACCATTGCCGTATAGACATTTGGTATGTTCACATGGCGTTTTTGGATACCGAAAAACGCACTCAAAAGCCCTGCGTAAAACGCATTCAAACAGGTGCGTATTTGGATGTGTTTTTGCTGCAGCAGAAAAGCACCCTATAGTTTTAAATAAGGTGCTTGCAGCGTCAAATGGATCAAGAATTATCATGACAATTCTTTGAACGGATCCGAAAGAAGCATCAGAAAGATGAATGTAATCACTCGTCTGAACGCAGATGCGCGTTTTACATTGAAAGCCATGTAAATCATACTATACATTAATAGAAGCATTTGGGTACATTTAGGGTCCGAAACACGGATCCAAACACACATCTAAAAACGTATCCAAAAACGCTGTGTGAACATACCCATAGCCTTAAGGAGTCCTCTACTTGAGACCTAACAAAATTTAAAACAAAAAAAATACAATAGAAAACACCAAATATATAGCAATGGAGCTTCACAGAGATTTCCAGTTTTTAATAAATTTCAAGCAAAATGAATTTATATGATATTTTGGTTAATTTAAAAAAAATATTTTGTCAATAAATTTTCAGTACATAACAAATAACATTTATTAAAAGATAATCTTCGGAAATGCATTAAGTGCTTTGTAATAATTAATACATATTAGTACATATACAAAGAGAAAATTGTAAAATGTAATTATTAATCTAAAGCAAAACTTATTTGGTCCCTCTAGTGGTTTCTGTCAGTATACAGTACACGGTCTTAAATCTATGCATGAATTTTGAGAAAATCAGAAATTGCTAACGAAAATAGTATTCAATGTCAATAATTATTTTAAAAATAACGGAAAAAAAATCATAGGTTGAACCTTGTACAGAACAAACAACATAAGGTATGTCTCTATTTAACAAGAAATTGACCTGACCTATTGCAGCAACTCCATTAGTACTCCTATAATTAAAATCACTATAATTCACACAGGAGATCACACAGGTCCTAGAACCAACTGCAGGGAAATCTACAAGATTTCTGCGTGGATTAGCTGATGCAGATCTTTTTGAGAATTATAATAAATTTATATATATTTTTATGTATATTTATATATAAATTTATATATACAGACACACGCATACATAAACCCATATTGCTTTGGATCCATGGGTAAGCCACATATGAATACTGTTTAATTTGTGACAGAAATTAACGTGATGGATTTAATTTCTAAACAGAGAAAATCCTTTTTAAGAACTAATCCACAAGCATGCTACTATATTCAGCAAATCTGTCCTGTGTGAATTTACAATAAAACGTTTACATGAAGTAGCAGTAAAATGTAGCTCCTTGACATGCACCCAATTATTTAAATTACACATATTTTGCTTAGCTGTATAAGAATAAATGTGATCACAATACTACATACAATATAATTGTGCATAAAGCAATACATTCAAGATCAGTCAATCTTCAATAATATGAAATTATTTTTCAAGTGTAAAACTATTCTTTGTATGTGCTATAGGGACCTACAATAAAACTTATACATTTTCTTATACCTCATGTGTGATGCATTTTATGACATATAGTATTGGCACACAAATGGCTTTTATAGTTAAAAAAAAAAAAAAAAACTAATTCTGTAGCAGGCAACAAATTTTTGCCTGCTCTGCAACTACAGGTCTGCTCTGCAAGACTAAAGGTCCCTTTACATGGAACGAGTTTTCAAACCCGTAATGAATGATTGGTGGCCAAGGATCTGAGTTTATCAGGATTTCTATAAAGGAAGAGTCAAGAAGAGTCATTGTTGCCTAGTGATGACTCCTATAAGAGATTGTCATTAGGCAGCAATGCCTACTATAAATGTACATCCAATACGAGTGTTTATGAGGGGATGGGGAATAATGATGAGGCATGTTGGATTTCAACGTGCCTGATTCTTAGTTCTCCTGGAAGAAAGGCACAGCCAAAAGTGTCTGGTAAAACATCCTATTTACCTACCCCTAACATCTGCTGTACTTAAAGGGGTTTTACCACCTAGCAAAGTAATTCCCAAATTCCCTCAACCTAATCAAACTGTCAGCAGCATGTCTCTTGTCTGGGACCTGTACCTCACAGCTTGTTACTTTCTCTTTCTTCACCCCTGTGTATCCAACAATTTTTTTCTGTGTCCAGAAATGGGCAGTTTAAAGATCATTTGACCTCCACTAAACCACATTACCCATGAGCCCTCACTCTTCCCCTTTTCTACCTTACCTTTCTAAGAGTATGTTCACAGTGCTGATTTGGAAGCCGTTTTGGCGTGTTTTTTCGCACCCAGAATGCCTATGAAACTCCGCCACTTCATTTTCATTGCTTCCTATGGAAAACCACGTTTTAGTTCACATGATGCAGTTTTGACACTAAGTTTTTGCATTTGGTTTCAGGGCTGAAAAAGTGAAATGTCAATTCTTGAGGTGTTTTACATGAATAAAACGCCCATATGAATCAATGGGGATCGGATTTTCGCCGCAGAAACGTCTTACAAAGTATGGAATGTATTGTAAGGCGTTTCCATGGCACAAATCTGCCCCTGTAATGTTTCTACCTGCACTGCTGCTCTCCATGATGTTTAACCCCCGCACTGTTGCAGCCCCTGATATTTAACCCCGTACCGTTTAACCCCATAATGTTGCATCCCATGCTGTTGTAATGACCAGGGAGGGAGGGGGCTCCATCCAAATGTTTGCTAATTGGCGCAGTTTACTCTAGTTACTTCCCTGTATGTATGCATGCATGTGTACACACACACGTAACTAGAGAAGACAGGGTCCCCTAGCAAACTTTTGGATGGAGCCCCCCTTCCGACCATGAGCATTTACCATGACCTGTCATGCAGCTACTAAAATAACACACACATATATATATATATATTATATATATATATATATATATATATATATATATATATATATATACACACATACATGCATACATATACACACACACACACAGGGAGTGAATTCCTCACTGTACATATCACCATCATACTGCTACCAAACAAATAACGCTACAACATAAGGACCCAATTATAACGACAGAACACAACCACAAATCAGCACCGCATAGTGACTGAATAATACCCCTACACCAAAGCCCAACATTACCGCCATATAGTGACCATCTAGTGATAGATACCAGTTGTACACAGGCTCTGCAGACTGTATATTACCACCATAACATGACCATACAATGGTAGATACCAGTGTAAACAGCTCTGCAGATTGTGTATTACCATCATACAGTGACCACATAGTGGAAAGTACCAGTGTACACAGACTCTGCAGACATAAGTGCAGTTACATTTAGTGACTAACAGGTGACATATCTGATGAGTTGTTCACTTTCCTTTTTCTTCTGCATTTGGTCCAGACCACCATGATGACTTCTCCCGGCCACCACTACCCACTGCAGATTTGGACATAAATATCTTAGAATACAAAATTTTCCAGCGCTTTCCCAACTGTCCCTCACCTATGTACAAACTTCCCAGGGGTGGGAGAGCAGGAGCAGACTATAGCTTAGAGGCAGTCTTCTTGAGGTGGAGGGGACAAAGGGGGTGAGTAAAAACAGAGGACTAATCTTCTGGAGATGATGCTACAGCTATAGCCTGCACTCCTCAGATTCATATTACCAGGTAAACAGGAAGACGCCAGGTAGACCCCCATTATATAAGTTGGTAGGCCCTAGGTAGGTTGGTAGGCAGCAGTTAAGCCTTTTAGGTAGTTAGTCCCTAGACAGCTAGGTAGATAGGCCCCAGGTAGCTAGGTAGGTGGGCTGGAGATAGACCCCAGGTAGCTAGATAGGCAAGTAGACTGTAGGTGGTCCCCAGGTAGGTAGCCCCCAGATTACATAGTTACACACGTCCATCAAGTTCAACCAAGGGTGGGTATGGTGTACTTCTAAAGCATGAAGGGGGAACGGCCCCATTCACTTCTACTATCACTGGCGGGTAAAAGCCAGGAAGTAATGACATGTCAATTCTTTCACCCGGCATTAAATATGCGTCAGGGAAAATGGCGGTAATTCATAACTCAAACTAAATACACCCGGCAATTACGGCGTGTGAGCATACTCCAAAAACCAGACCAAAACTTATTTAACAATAATGTAAAATACATATCATCGTTCAGACTATACGTGTTTTACATACGTTTTTGCATTACGTTAAAGGGGTTGTCTCCTCTCACTGTTTCATAGAGCAGAGAGGCGAATTCATGCATCCTGTCACTTCCTGGTCAAGCTGTCTGTAATTAGCATATGAGCTCTGTGTATTTAGACTTCTGCTAATTAGATAAACAATCTCATGGTAGCAGGTCCAGAGAATCTTGAGAGCTAAATTCAACAGTAGTAGTGTCTTTTGTGTGAAAGATCAGATAACACACAAGCTCTCAGGCTGCAGCAGTTCTGTGCAGCCATGACATCACTCCCTGCTATCAGATAGAACAAACAGCAGGGGAGAACAAACAAACAAACAGGTCGGTCACTAGAGAAACCAGAAAGCCCTCAGAAGGTGATAAAATCATTTGTAGCTCCTCAACAAAAATGACCAAAGCAATATATTTGGAAAACGTCTTCCTTTAGTGTTCCCTACATGTTGAAAGCTAATCTTTGTAGTGAGACAACCCTTTTAAACGAATGCTTTCAAAGAAGTGGCATGTCAATTCTTTATCCATTTTATACATTGAAAAGCCCACAATAGGGATACGTTTTTGTAGTCCAGAAAATGCATCCAAAAAACGTACCACACATTGTACATACCCTTAGTGAAATTGAGGATTTAGAGTTTTGGCTTACTGACTCCACAGCTCCGTACAAGAAAAATAAAAAAAGTTATTGCTCTCAGTCTATGGAGATGCAAAAACATGTTTTCCCTTTGAAATTACTGTTTTTATTGTGTAAAAGCAGTAAAATATTATAAAAATATACAAATTGGGCATCATTGTAATCGTATCGACCTGCTGAGTAAAGCTATCATGTCATTTATACCACACGGTGATCACTGTAAAAAAATAAAAAACTACCAAAATACCTCACAAAAACCTTGACAAAAAGCGATTAAAGCGTCATAATGGTACCAATTAAAACATCAACTCAGCCCACAAAAAAAAGCCCATAATCAGCTCTGTATACAGAAAAATAAAAAAGTTAGGGCCATCAGACTATGACAAAATAAAAACGCAACTAATTTCTATTGTGTAAAAGTAATAAAACTATCAAATTTATATATTTGTAAATGCACCGAACCGCATAGTGAAGTTATCCTGTCACTTATACCACATGGCGAACACTGTAAAATTGAAACCCAAAAAACAATGGCGGAACTGCATCTCCTCCCTCCCCATTTTGATGGCACAATGTTAAAAAAAAAACCGTGGAACACCTGTTACCCCAAGATGTTGAATCCAAGATGGGGTAACTTCTGGAAGGTTTTACCTGTTCTGGTACTTTGGGGGCTTTGCAAATGCGACATGGCCTCACCAAAATCTGCGTTCCAAAAGCCAAATAGCGCTCCCTCCCTTGTACACCCTGCAATGTGCCCAAACAGCAGTTTGCACCCATAAAGGGTATTGCTGAACTTGCAAGAAATTGTGAAACAAATTTTGGGGTGCTTTTTTTTCCAGGAGTTTATCATTTTCACCACCTAACACTAAAAAAACACCTGTGGGGTTGAGATGCTCACTACACCCCTGGATATATTCCTTATGAGAAAGTTTCCAATATGAGGTGTTTATTAAGTTATAGCACCTTAAGGTGTCTGCAAACCTATAATGGTGCCTAAAGAAAATCATAATGAAAAATGAGACCCCGAAGTCAAGTAGGTGCTCCTCCTACTCTGAGGCTTGTGGTTGAGCCAAATAGCACACTAAGGCTACATATATCTCTAAAAGCCGCAAAAATGGGGGAATCAATGTTGAGTTGAGTCACATCTACCGTGTTCCAGTAAAAAAATGGCTATAAATTAAAAACAAAAAAACCCAACAAAAACACTTAATGAAATAATAAACTTCCTAAATGCTGTTTTGAATATTTTTTTAAGGGGTGCAGTTTCTTAGATGAAGTCATTTATGGGGGTAACATGCAGGCCCCTCAAAACCACATCAGAACTGGACTGGTCCCTAAAAAATCTATGTTGCAAATTTTCTTCAAATTGTGAAAAATTACTACTAAATTTGTAAGCCTCCTAATATTAAAAAAAGATGCCAACCTACAGTAGACATATGGTAGATTCTAGTTATAAACTATTTTGTGTGGAATACATTTTTGAGCTTTGAAATTGGCAAATTTTTCAACATTTTCACAAATAAATTAGGATCGTATTGACCAAAATTTCTTACTAACTTAAAGCACAATGTGTCAGGAGAAAACATTCTATGAATCACATGGATAGGTAAAAGTATCAAAAAGTTATTTTCAAAAAGTGACACGTCAGATTTTAAAAAATGGTCTCTGTCAGGGAGGTCAAAACTGGCTGCAGCGGTAATGGATCAATCATATGGAATATGTGTTCATTACACTATAAACTGTTCATATGTCCTATTTATTTAAGCTTCATTAGCAACTTACCGAGATTTGTTGTACTGGTATGTCATTATGCGAGTAAGGGAGTAAGGAGCAGGCGAGGAAACAACCCTGAAACTAAACAGGAGTTTTAAAAACAAAAAAAAGATTAAAAATTTAAATTAGAGTATGTTCACGTGGCGTCCTGCGACACAGTTTGTCAGGCCGAAAAAAGACATATGTCTATCCAGTTCAGCCCATTTTGCAAAAGTGTTGCTAAAGTGTTGATCAAGAGGAAGGCAAAAACCCCCATGAGGTAGAAGCCAATTGTCCTCATAGTTTCATAGTTTGTAAGGCTAAAAAAAGACAAGTCGTCCATCTAGTTCAGCCTGTTGTGCTAAGGTGTTGATCCAGAGGAAGGCAAAAAACCCCCATGAGGTAGAAGCCAATTGTCCTCGGTTTAGGGAAAAATTCCTTCCTGACTCCAATCTGGCAATCAGAAAAATCCCTGGATCAATGACCCCTCCCTGAATCCTAGTCACTGTAACTTGTTAAATATATTACGCTCCAGAAATGCATCCAAACCCTTTTTGAACTCGGTTAGTGAATTCACCATGACCAGTCCCTCTGGCAGAGAATTCCATAGTCTCACTGCTCTTACAGTAAAGAATCCCTTTCTATGTTTATGTAGAAACTTTCGTTCCTCAAGACGTAGAGGATGCCCCCTTTGTTCTAGATACAGTCCTGTGTATAAATAAATCTTGGGAGAGATCTCTATATTGACCTTTGATGTATTTAAACATTTATTATGTCCCGCCGAAGCCGTCTTTTCTCTAAACTAAATAACCCTAATCTTGCAAATCTTTCTGGGTATTGTAGTCCACCCAGCCCCTTTTATTATTTTTGTTGCCCGCCTTTGTACCTGTTCAAGCTCTACAATGTCTTTCCTGTGCACTGGTGCCCAAAACTGTACACAATATTCCATGTGTGGTCTAACCAGTGACTTGTATAATGGGAGAATAATGTTTCCATCATGTGCATCTATGCCCCTTTTAGTACAACCCATGATCCTATTAGCCTTGGCTGCTGCTGCACCTGTACGCTCCTGCACGCGCAACAAGACGCCATGTGTTTAGAAGAACACACTGATCAGCGTGTTTCTCTAAAGTGCAGTTCACTTTCATTATCCCTGCCACATATACGCTGGAAAGAAGTGAAATGTCACTTCTTTCTGCTGATGTTCAATACGCGGCAGGGAAGACGGCTAGTAATCATAACTCTCTATATACACATGTGTATATGTTTTCAGTCTGAAAAAAGACAGACGTCCATCCAGTTCAGCCCATTTTGCTAAAGTGTTGCTAAAGTGTTGATCCAGAGGAAGGCAAAAACCCCCTTGAAGTAGATGCCAATTGTCCTCATGTTAGGGAAAAAAAACCCTTCCCGACTGCAATCTGGCAATCGGAATAAATCCCTGGATCAACGACCCCTCTCCAGAATCCTAGTCACTATAACTTGTTATATTATCACGCTCCAGAAATCTCCAGTGAGATCTCTATATTGGCCCTTAATATATTTAAACATATTTATTATGTTCCCCTGAAACCCTAACCTTACTAATCTTTCTGGGTATTGCAGTCCACCCAGTCCTTTTATTATTTTTGTTGCCCACCTTTGTACCTGTTCAAGCTCTCTCTCTATATATATATATATAAATATATATATATATATTTTATGTGGCACTCACATTCGTCCGGCCGCCATCTTGGACCGGCTCTGGGGGGTTTTCAGCTCTTGGATCGCCGCTTCAGAAACGGAATGGCACTCAGACACAGGGCTTCACTTTAAAACTGGCCTCAACCAGCTTTATTCAGGAACAGTAGTTACAGACACAAAACCATAAACAAAATCCTCAGGCCGTCTGGCCACTCACTATACAACTGATATAGACCCTGCCTATCAGTGGTCTGGATCTACCATCCAGACCCACAAAACACAGTATCCTCACCGTACACTTTTAGGCTTCCCTCAAGCCTCTGCTAGCCAGAGCCTCTCTCCAGCTCCACTGGAGCTCCTCACTACAGGTAGCAGACCACGCCCCCTGAACACCTGTAGTCCCAGGCTTTAATATGCCTCCAGGAATGTGTCCAAATCCTGGCCTGGAACACGGGGACAGCCACCCTCCCAACACTATGGCTGTCCCAAAAAAGCCACCCCATACATAGCCGCCTTGCAGCTATTCTAGCTGTAAGTGTCAGTAACACATCATTACTGACACAATATAAGTGGTTTTTCCCCACCGAGACCAGATCCTCGGTGGCGCTTCTGCAGCAGATCTCTGGCTGCTCATCCTCAAGTGGCAGGATCATACGACTATCGGAGGTCGCTCTGCCACAATATATATTATATTATATTATATATATATACACACACACACATACACACACACAAACACATACAGTGCCTTGCAAAAGTATTCGGCCCCCTTGAACTTTTCTACCTTTTGCCACATTTCAGGCTTCAAGCATAAATATATAAAATTTTTATTTTTTTGTGAAGAATCAAAAACAAGAGGGACACAATTGTGAAGTGGAACGAAATTTATTGGATATTTTAAACTTTTGTAACAAAAAAAATGAAAAGTGAGGCGTGCAAAATTATTCGGCCCCTTTAAGTTAATACTTTGTAGTGCCACCTTTTGCTGCGATTACAGCTTGGGGTATGTCTCTATCAGTTTTACACATCGAGAGACTGAAATTCTTGCCCATTCTTCTTTGGAAAACAGCTGGAGCTCAGTGAGGTTGGATGGAGAGCGTTTGTGAACAGCAGTTTGAGCTCTCTCCACAGATTCTCGATTGGATTCAGGTCTGGACTGTGACTTGGCCATTCTAACACCTAGATACGTTTATTTGAGAACCATTCCACTGTAGATTTTGCTTTATGTTTGGGAACATTGTCTTGTTGGAAGATAAATCTCCGTCCCAGTCTCAGGTCTTTTGCAGACTCCAACAGGTTTTCTTCCAGAATGGTCCTGTATTTGGCTCCATCCATCTTCCCATCAATTTTAACCATCTTCCCTGTCCGTGCTGTAGAAAAGCCATGATGCTGCCACCACCATGTTTGACAGTGGGGATGGTGTGTTGATGGTGATGAGCTGTGTTGCTTTTATGCCAAACATATCGTATTGCATTGTGGCCAAAAAGTTGGATTTTGGTTTCATCCGACCAGAGAACCTTCTTCCACATGTTTGGTGTCTCCCAGGTGGCTTGTAGCAAACTTTAAACCAGACTTTTTATGGATATCTTTGAGAAATGGCTTTCTTCTTGCCACTCTTCCATAAAGGCCAGATTTGTGCAGTGTACGATTGATTGTTGTCCTATGGACAGACTCTCCCACCTCAGCTGTAGATCTCTGCAGTTCATACAGAGTGATCATGGGCCTCTTGGCTGCATCTCTGATCAGTCTCCTCCTTGTTTGAGATGAAAGTTTAGAGGGACGGCCGGATCTTGGTAGATTTGCAGTGATCTGATACTCCTACCATTTCAATATGATCCTTTGCACAGTTCTCCTTGGGATGTTTAAAGTTTGGGAAATCTTTTTTTATCCAAATCTGGCTTTAAACTTCTCCACAACAGTATCACAGACCTGCCTGGTGTGTTCCTTGGTCTTCATGATGCTCTCTGCGCTTTAAACAGAACCCTGAGACTATCACAGAGCAGGTGCATTTATATGGAGACTTGATTACACATAGGTGGATTATATTTATCATCATCAGTCATTTAGGACAACAATGGATCCTCACTGAACTTCTGGAGTGAGTTTGCTGCACTGAAAGTAAAGGGGCCGAATAATATTGCACGCCCCACTTTTCTTTTTTTTTTTTACAAAATATCCAATAAACTTCGTTCTACTTTACAATTGTTGTTGATTCTTCACAAAAAAATTAAAATTTTATATCTTTATGCTTGAAGCCTGAAATGTGGCAAAAGGTAGAAAAGTTCAAGGGGGCCGAATACTTTCGCAAGGCACTGTATATATACACATATATAATATATATAATATATATATATATATATATATATATATATTATAGATAGATATATCTCTATATATAACAGAAGTGTGTACAAGGGATTGCACCCCTAGTGGTCAAGTAGTCAAGTACCCTGGGGGACTGAGTGGTAAAGTAAAAAAAAAAAAAGTTTTAACAGTGCAAAAAAAATAAATGAGTAACTCATAGTATAACTCAATTATAGCTTAACCCCCCCCCTTTTGCCATTTTACAAATAAAATTTAAAAAGAAGTCATATGCCGAAGACTGTAGAAAAAAAAAAATCCGAATACCAAAAATTAAAGGGTTTTTTTGGTAATTTTACGTCTCGTAACAATTAGGAAAAAGGTAAAGTTGGAGCGGTCCCAAAATGGTACCAAAAAAAACTTCAGCCTGCAAAAAATGTCCCTCAGAGAATGTTTGCATTTTGTCTTGCAGCACTAAAACAACGAAATCCTACTTATTTGTCATCACCGGAATTGTTCTGACCAGCAGGATAAAGAGAACACATCATTTATATTTAAGAGTGAACGCCATAAAAACAAACCCACCACAAACATAGGGCAAGTAAATTTTTTCCGCATTCATCCTCACATTTTTCTCAGCTTTCCTGTACATTATATGTTATAGTCAATTGTACCATCAAAAAGTGCCTCTGGTCCTGCAAAAAACAAGCCTCATATGTTTATGTAAATGAAGAAATAAGAAAAGTTATGGCTTTTGAAAGATGGGGAGGAAAAAACAAACGAAGAGTCATATTATTATGACTGCATGGCGAGAAGGGGTTAAGCACCCGAAATGGTTTTTACACCTTTTCTTAGCTCTTTATTATGTCTTTCATTCTTTTTTTTATTCCTCTTTGCATGACCCCCTTTCCTTGAATATTTTGGGGATGTGCAGCTGGTTGATTTATAGGAGTATCTAACATACAGGCTCCTCAAAACCACATCAGAACTTGACTGGTCCCTGGAATAATCTATGTAAGACATTTTCTTGAACATGTAAAAAACTGCTGCTAAACTTATAAACCTTCTAACAAAAGGGCGTACAAGTGGTTGAACATCTAGTGGTCAAGTACCCTAGGGCGACTACAAGAATAAGGCTATGTTCACACGGCATATTGCGCCACAATACACTGGGTGTTTTAGAAGTACGCGCTGGTCAGTGTGTACGTCTAAGGCGCAGTGGGGGGGGGCGGCCGCATAGACTTCTACTATCCTTCGGCGTGTAAACGCCAAGAAGACGGGACATGTCACTTCTTTCACCCGACGCTCAATACGCGCAGGAAAATACAGGTGTAACTCATAGCTCTCTAAGAGAGCTATGAATTAAGTGATTGTGGAGCACATTTTTGGTGTATCGCTGCTCAATTACTCGCCAAATTACTCCCCGTAATTACGCCGTGTGAACATACCCTAAAGATATATTTACACGGCGGTTCGGACACCGATTCTGGGCGCGGATACCGCATAAAGTATCAGCTTCCAATCTGACAGATTTACACTATACCCTAGGTAAAAAACCAGTGTCATCGTTCAGACAACACTGATTTTACATGAGTATTATCGGCTTGTAATGTCCACACCTTCAAAGAAATGAATGCATTGAGGCACTTTACATGTCATTAATAACTACAGGAGGGAGAAATCTGTCTTGGGCAATCCAGGCTGTTTCCTCACTGAAATTCCACTCTGGTAAGTGTGAAATTTCCAACAAGGAAATGTGTTTTTTTCAGTGCTGAAGTATAAAAAGAACCCAAAAATATGAAAAAGTTCAAAACACCCCCATTTGCCATTTTACACAAAAAAAGAGAAAAGGTTAAAGTTTTATTTATTAAAATAGAACACCATTTACCAGGGGCGTTGCTAGGGTCCTAAAACATCTGGGGCCCGGGCCCTGTGTGTTATGTTTTTCACGCCACATTGTGAACTTCTGTATATATTTTTCTGTCAATGATTTTCTGTAAATTTCACATACATCCTGTCCATCATCTCAGCAGTCACTGTACAAGGAAAGTCAGCGCTGACAAATTGCCTTTTCAAAACCACTCATTTATGTACACTAGTGTAACACCTCCAAACAATACGGTCACCAGATAATACACCGATACATGGAACAGATATACCACACATATCACTGCCATACTGTTATTATAACAATACCATAAATTCCAAGAACATCAATACCAATTCTACCACTGCGTAAGGACCAAATAATACTGACAGAGCATGAGCACATGAAAGCACCACACAGTGCTACCAGTTGTACACAGGGTCTACAGACATATTAGTAATTATAGTGTAGTTACAGGCAGCGACTCACTGATGACGTTTTTTCTGATCGGAGTGGCCACGTCCCCTTGTTTTCTTCCTTTTGGCCCAGACTGCCATGATGACTTGTCCCGGTCATTACTCGTCTCTGCAGAATTTATCACACACATCTTAGAATCCTCACTTTTCCAGCAGCTCCTCACCCGTTCCCTATTTCTGTATGGTCATAGTTTTTGTAGTGTTTATAGTAAATAAGTATATAGGTCCCTCCTTAAGTAGCTGTTTATAATGTCCCTCCTTAAGTAGCTATATATAATGTCCCTCCATAGATAGGAAACTGTATATAATGCCCCACAGGTAATTGTATATATTGCCTCTCAGGTAGATGTATATAATGCCCCTTAGGTAGATGTATATAATGCCCCTGTTAGGTAGATGTATATGGTGCCCCTGTTAGATAGATGTACACTCACCGGCCACTTTATTAGGTACACCTGTCCAACTGCTCGTTAACACTTAATTTCTAATCAGCCAATCACATGGCGGCAACTCAGTGCATTTAGGCATGTAGACATGGTCAAGACAATCTCCTGCAGTTCAAACCGAGCATCAGTATGGGGAAGAAAGGTGATTTGAGTGCCTTGGAACGTGGCATGGCTGTTGGTGCCAGAAGGGCTGGTCTGAGTATTTCAGAAACTGCTGATCTCCTGGGATTTTCACGCACAACCATCTCTAGGGTTTACAGAGAATGGTCCGAAAAAGAAAAAACATCCAGTGAGCGACAGTCCTGTGGGCGGAAATGCCTTGTTGATGCCAGAGTCAAAGGAGAATGGGCAGACTGGTTCGAGCTGATAGAAAGGCAACAGTGACTCAAATAGCCACCCGTTACAACCAAGGTAGGCAGAAGAGCATCTCTGAACGCTTTCAGCTAAGAACAGGAAACTGAGGCTCCAATTTGCCCAAGCTCATCGAAATTGGACAGTAGAAGATTGGAAAAACGTTGACTGGTCTGATGAGTCTCGATTTCTGCTGCGACATTCGGATGGTAGGGTCAGAATTTGGCGTCAACAACATGAGTGCATGGATCCCTTCTGCGTTATATCAACGGTTCAGGCTGGTGTTGGTGGTGTCATGGTGTGGGGGAATATTTTCTTGGCACTCTTTGGGCCCCTTGGTACCAATTGAGCATCGTTGCAACACCTTGTGGAATCTATGCCATGAAGAATTGAGGCAGTTCTGAAGGCAAAAGGGGGTCCAACCCGTTACTAGCATGGTGTACCTAATAAAGTGGCCGGTGAGTGTATATAGTGACCCTGTTAGGTAGCTGTA
Source organism: Phyllomedusa bahiana (assembly GCA_025379985.1). Classification (NCBI taxonomy): domain Eukaryota; kingdom Metazoa; phylum Chordata; class Amphibia; order Anura; family Hylidae; genus Phyllomedusa; species Phyllomedusa bahiana. Next base: position 137,340 of record JAODAL010003710.1, read on the forward strand.
TATAGTGACCCTGTTAGGTAGCTGTATATAGTGACCCCGTTAGGTAGCTGTATATAGTGACCCCGTTAGGTAGCTGTATATAATGCCCCCGTTAGGTAGCTGTATATAGTGCCCCTGTAAGGTAGCTGTATATAGTGCCCCTGTAAGGTAGCTGTATATAGTGCCCCTGTAAGGTAGCTGTATATAGTGCCCCTGTAAAGTAGTTATATATGTATATATATATATATATATATATATATGGATTATACTGATCAGCTCTATGGGTCAAATATACACTGCTGACCCATGATTGAGCTGATCAATATAACTGTAGTCTGTCAGCACTGTGGGTCAGGGTGACACACAGAGCTGACAGTTACTGTGCATGTAAATTATATTGCCCCCACCAGACATGACATTATCATTTACAATCAGCTTTGAAACTGCTATAAATACCTAGTAAGTCTGCTGGCTGCAGTGCGCGGGCTCTCAGTAGCTGGAGGAGGCGGAGCCGCCGCCCGGGGCTCACTGACTGGAGGAGGCGGAGTCGGGTGCCCGGGGCTCTCTCAGTGGCTGGAGGAGAAGGAGCCGAATCCCATGGCTCACCGACTGGAGGAGGCGGAGCCGGCGCCCGGGACTTACTGCAGCCTTGCTCCTCCTAGCCCCAGCACACAGCATAGGAGGTACGCTGCTCTCCTCCTAACCCTGCGCTGTGCGCAGCATACAGGAATCCCCAGCGGCGCACAATGAATACAGTAGCCGCCCGCGCCGCATCTTTAGTTCTCATAGAGAACAACAATGCGGCGCTGCGTTACTGTATGCCGGCTGGGGAATGAAAGATTCGGGGCAGCAGGCATTATATTCAGGGCACGAGCCCCGAATAAAAATGCCTAGCGACACCCCTGCCATTTACCCCCTACGCTAAACACCATAGAAGCAAAAAATTTCAAATGACAAAATTGTGCATGTCAATCAATGCATGTCCCCAAAAATTTTACATAAAAGTGATAAAAAGCTGCATGGATCCCAAAATGATACAAAAAAACTACACTTCAGCTCACAAAAAAACAAACCTGTCTCAGGTCCACAGGGTATGTTCACACGGGCAAATTTCGGCGTGTATTTCGCGTCGTAGTAGCGCTCTAATACGAGCGAGATAACACGCCGAAACTACATGGCGAAAGCGCCGTGAATAATAGTCTATGGGGCCGGCAGGCTGCTGCACCCCCCCACACACACAAAAAAGGCGCAAAAACAGGTTATTTTTTACCCCGCTTAAAAAATTTTGGGTCTCACAGTACATTATGGAGTACGGTCAATGACACCATTTAAAAGTACAGCCTGTCCCGCAAATAAACAAGCCCTTGTATGTGTATCTATATGGAAAGATAAAAAAGTGATGGAAAGCAGGACCATCTTTTCCATTGGGCATACTAGGCAGTTACCCGGGGGCCCCCAATTGGTGTATGTATGTCCCAGGAATATATTCAGAAGATTCCGGTTAATAAAATGATAGTATCCACCTTAGCCACAGGTCTATGTGGGTTTTCTAGACATGCTGTTATACATTAGAGTTTTAATGTTTATTTAAATGTCAAAATGTCAGCCTTGGTCAATTGCTATATTTACTGTATGTCCCAGGAATACAAGAAACATACTCTGGATCCCTTGGTTGACTTTGCTTATTTAACGGTTTGTGTGTTTTTAGGATGAGCAAATAGTTAAAGACGATGGTGGAAAAGGGAGCCAAAGGTTCCCTGTCCTGCCGAATAGTCTTGTAGGTTACCAGTGCCCAGACATAAGTGGCATGATAACATGGGTGTGTTTTTGGCAAGGCGGGGGCACGCTTGAGGCATGGCCAAGTGTAATGTCATGTAGCTGGCAGGGCCCATGCAGTGCTATGCCCAGAGGCCCATAATTCTGTTAAGACAGCTCTGATGGAAGGAGAGGAGGTAAAAAAAGGAAGAGTCAAAACATTATGACCAGGTGGCAGAATGGATGAAAAAAATTCTTCCTGCAGAAACACAAGTCTTCATAGGTCTAATTCAACAGAAAGGTACAAAAGCGTTGGCTTTTTAGAGACAGGGAGAAAACATCAAACTGGTTGTGTGGTGAAGAGCTTTCAGCTATGAACATTCAGTTTATGGGGAGATGCAGGCCTGCACTGCCAGCAAATCTGCTTCTGGATCACTGGCATGCAATGGGATTTGCCAACTGGAACCGCTTACATATTCAATGTGTAAAAACTGCACAGAAAATCCTGCCACATCCCCGCTTCTGTCACTGAAGAGGCCGAGTTGCATAGAGCAAAGGTGGAAGCCTCCATCTTCGGACACTGCCTGAGAAACGCCCGATTCATCTGCATATGGCGCTTAGAGCCGTGTTGAAAGCGCTACCTCGTCGCCACACAGGGCGGACACTGCTGCAGGAGCCGCTGACACAAACCTCCTCACACACTGAAGCGTGAAGTCATTGCCCTCTGAATTCTGTCTTATAACGGCGGCTACACGTGTTCTGCCGTTACTCCGCGCAGTGCGCTCCTCACAACGACGTCACGTACGCGTTTATCCAGTAGGGGCGGGGCAAGGGAGGAGTGGCTGTTTATAAAAATTCATAGGTCCGTCACCGACCCCAGTTACTTGCGGCATTCCGAGAACATGGCTTCAGCAAGCGGCAGAGGGCCAGCCTCCAGACCGGCGTGCAGGTGTGTGCTGTGAGCGTGCTACCATATAAACGTGCTCGCTTATGAAGCGTATAATAGACATGGCTGTTAGAGGCCATTTTGTTTACTTCAGATCTATGTGTCTACTTTAAAATGCAGTTAGCATAGTTTAGTGCGGCTAGCCCCGTGGCTTAAGACAACCACCTACAATCCATATTGAAAGCCACGTTGAAATACTCATTAGACAATTTGGTTTTAGTCCTCAGGATCCAACACGTATTCTGACATTCCCCGTGTGGCTGAACCCTTCATGGCTGAAGTTTGTTCCAAAACTTTGGTGCATAGTAATCCTTAACTTTTGTGAGTGAAGTGTCTAAAATGTTTGCCATACTTTTTAGTGTAATGAAAGTCTTTAACATGGTGGCTATAGAAGCCTTCATTAGGCTTCCAGCTACCATGGTAACTGCTTGGCACTCTTCAGTACTCTCTTGAGTGGTGACTGGAGGTGTCTAAAGGGTTAAACGGCAGAGATCCGAACAGGTGGCAGTCTCTGGTATTAGTAGCGGGTGCCAGCTCTAATTAAACCTCGTATGACATTGGATGTACTGGTATGTTCTACTGCTGGTAAGGGACTATGTAGTGGGATTCCTGAGCACTCCCACTACATAGATGGTGGGTGCTGGCAGACACCTGTCAGTAACTGCACGAAATGGAGCCGGCTCTATTCCCTGCTGTTTAGTCCCTTAGATGTCGTGGCATCTAAGTGTATGAGAAGTTCCCACGCACAGTTTCTCACTCCCATTAGGACCCCTGTGGTGAGATTGCAGGGCCCAGATCAGTTTATATAGCAGCTGGAAGCCTTGTCAAAGTCTCCATTGCTGCCATGTTTTCTGTTTTGCTACTTCCTTTCCCAGAGAGGAAGTAGTAAAACTGCTATCTTTGTACACAAAATGCATTGTTTATATAATTCAATAAGCTGTATTACCTATCGTGCCCCCTAGTGGTGAAGCATGCTAAAGGGACTCTTAAAAATTTTTTTTTTTTTTAAAAACATTTTAAGGTAGAAAAAAATGTAAAAACAGTTGATTGCCATTTTACAAATGAAAAAGGTCAAATGAAGTAACATAACTGGTAAAAGTCTGATCTATAAGAATATGAAATCATTTATTCCATATGCTGAACCCCGTAATAGAAAAAAAAAATTCAAAGTGCCAGCATTTTTCACATCCCCTAGAAACTGGAAAAAGTGATCAATAGTCACATGTATTCCAAACTGGTACCAATGAAAAGTACACTTCAGCCCACAAATAATACTCCCTCGCTCAAGTCTGTAGGTGTTGGTACAAAAGTTATTGGTCACAGAAAATGGCACCGTGTCAAAAGTGAAAAAAAATAGAAAATGTGGCATTTTTTACGGTACCAAAACATAACTAAAACCGTACATGTTTGGTATCGCTGGATTTGTATCAACCTGTAGAATACAGATAACACATCATTTAAACTGAAGATTGAACGCTGTAAAAACAAAACCCCTGCAAGTATGGCTTGTCTTGTTCCATTTGGAATTTTTTTGCAGTTTCCCAGTATTTTCTGTGGTACAGTGAATGAAACTATTGGAAAGTACATCCTATCTTGCAACATAAAAGCCCTCGTCTATATAGATGAGAAACTCTTACAAGGAATACTGGGAAAAAAAAGCCACCCCCCCCCCCAAATTTTGTTTCACAACTTCTTCCAAGTTCAGTAGTGCCGTGTAAATGGATGTAACCTGCTGTTTGGGCACATGGCAGGGTGTACAAGGGAGGGAGCGTTATTTGGCATTTGGAACTCCGATTTTGGTGGGGCCATGTCGCATTTGCAAAGCCCCCAATGTACCAGAACAGGTGAAGCCTTCCAGAAGTTGCCCTGTTTTGGATTCAACACCCTTCATGGATCTTATCTAGGGGTGTATTGTGCATTTTGGATGCACAGGTGTTCCATAGTATTTTTTAGCATTGGGCCATAAAAATAGAGGGTGGGCGGGGACGCAGTTCCGCCATTATTTTTTTTTGGCTTCATTTTTACAGCGTTCACCATGAAGTGTAAACGACAGGATAACTTTACTATGTAGGTCAGTACAATTACAATGATATAAACTTGATAGTTTGTTTTATTACTTTTACACAATAGAAATATCTATAAAAAAAATAGTATTTTTATGTTTTCTATTCTGATAGTCATAACTTTATTTTATTCTGTATTCGGAGCTGATTGTGGGCTTGTTTCTTGCGGGATGAGTTGGTTTTTTTATTGATACCATTATGAGGGGCATATGGCGCTTTGATCACTTAAAGGGGTTGTCTCACTACGAAGATTATAGTTGAAAATGTGGGGACCAAAAATCTAAGGATGTATTGGCAAAGTGCTACAGTTTTAGAGAACGGGCTGGTTTACATGTGCTTAGCAACAGTGTTTGTTTACTGGTCAGAGAAGCATTCTGTCGTGCACATGCAAAGGAAAGGCAGTGAAGAGGAGGGGCAGGGATGTGTGTATTGGCAGGCACGGGGGAGAAGCAGTGAGAGGACTTGCAGGGATGTGTGTATTGGCAGGGACAAGAGGCAGTGAAGAGCGGGGGAGGGTATATTGGCAGCCACAGGGATGGAGGAGAGGCAGTGAAGAGGATACAATACACACAACCCCCCCCCCCCTGCATGTCCTCTCACTGCCTCTCCTCCTTGCCTGCCAATACACACATCCCCTCCTCTTCACTGCCTTTCCTTTGCATGTGCACAACCTGGGCAGGACAGAATGCTTTCCTGACCAGTAAACACACCGTTTCTAAGCACAGGTAAATCAGCCCGTTCTCTAAAACCGTATCACTTTGCCAATAGTAACCAAGGACGTACAGCCTTACATTTTTGGTCCCCACATTTTCAACTATGATCTTCATAGTGAGACAACCCCTTTAAGGTTTTTGTGAGGGGTTTTGAACAAAATACCGCAATCCTGGTAGTGTTTTTTATTTTTTTACACCATGCGGTATAAATGACATCCTAGCTTTACTCTGATACGATTACAGCAATACTCAATTTGTATTTTTTTTTGTTTTACTGCTTTTACACAATAAAAACCCTTTTATTCAAAAAGGAAAATACGTTCTTGCATTGCTGTAGTCTAAGAGCCCTAACTTTTTGTTATTCTGTGTACGGAGATGTGTAGGGGCTTGTTTTCTTGCAGGATGAGTTGACTTTTTTTATTGGTATCATTTTTGGGGGACAAAGCTTGTTGAATGCTTTTAAATCTGTTTTTTGGAAGGCAGAGTGAGGGAAAAACTGCAATTCCAGTAGTGTTTTTATTTTTAACAGCACTCACGGTGACAAGTTAGTTTTACTCTGTGGAGCAATAAGATTACATCGATACCCAGTTCATAGTTTGCTTTTTATGTTGAAGCACTTTTAAAGTGTTGTGTAAAACAATATTGCGCTTTGTACGTGGCAAAATGCGCGCCGCAAATACGGTAATTCATGGCTCTCATAGAGAGCTATGGATTACGTGTCGTCTCTCCGGGTGTACAATATGATCATATTGTACACCGGGGGAGATAAGTGACAATTGTTCGTGGCGCTTACACACCGCTGACAATACGTGTCAATGGGGCCAGCTGAGTGTCGGGCCCCCCGTGCTTTGGAATTACACGCTGATCAGCATGTGGTTCTAAAACACACAGCATATTGCAGTGCGTACTATATGCGCTGCAATAAGCTGTGTGAACATACTCTTAGGCCTTGTTCACAAGGCTTATTGCCAGCGTAATTGCGGGGACGGATTTCGCCCTGCAATTACGCCAGCAGCGGGGCGGCAGCTCGCCGGCCCCATAGACTGTCATTATCTACGGTGCGTACACACCGTAAATAATTTGTGTATCACTTTCTCCCCCCTCAGCATATTCGCTGAGCGGGGAGAAGACTGAATCCATAGTTCTCTATGAGAACTGTGGATTACTGTAGTTACTGGGACGGATTGGCTCCAATTAGCGCCCAAATAAGCCGTGTGAACGAGGCCTTACCCAAACTCCCTGCCTATGCATTTTACTACACTACTTTTTTGTAAAAAATAAAAATTCTACGCATGGGTTAGTGATGTGTATAGCTGAACGGTGCTCAGACACAGCATGAAAAAAAGCCCTAAGTATGACTCTGACTAGAGTCACTGATCGGTGTTCAGTGGTCACAGAATGCATACCAGTAAGCTGTGGGTGTTTCAAAAAAAATAAAAAATGAATCCAGATGCTGACAGATTAGCTATTGGCTCAACCAGTGGTGACATCAGGGCTGTGGAGTCGGAAAGCCGAAGCCTCGACTCCAGACTCCGACTCCAGACGCGCATGTTTAAGTGATAACTTTTACTGTAGCAAAATGGTAACATCAGGCTGTTTATCACCTTAGGGGCCGTTCACACGGCACAGGACAAATACCGGCCGGTATTTGTCCTGTTTTGCGGCCTTCCCCACGGCCGCGGGGGAGGACGGCTTTTCTCCGCAATGAGTGGAGAACAGCCCTCCCATTGAGATGCACATCTTCCGTCCGGAAACCGGACGGAAGATGTACATGTTCAATGTTTTGTCGCCGGTTCGCCGGCGACAAAACTGCCGGGCGGAAAACCCGTGCAGTGGGGACTGCTGCACGGGTTTTCCACAGAGCACAATTATGCTCTTTTTCGGCCGGTTTTTCAGGCGGTCTGAAAAACCACAAACCGGCCAAAAACCCGTGCCGTGTGGACATGCCCTTATGATACAATAATCAAGCTATTTAGGTAGAACAGACACTGACAAGCTAAAGGGTAACAATGTTTTGATCTTTTGAACTCTTGTGGGTACAACTGAAGAAAAAACTCCTATTTGCATCCAAGTCCAGTGTGCACAAACATTGGGAATGTGTAGAAGAGACCTGGGATCAGATTTTGGTCAAGATATGCTTGTATCTGATCCAGAGCCCAGAAGGATTCAGGCAGAACTGAAAGCCAAAGGTGGATTTCCCAAATACTAACAAAATAATAAAAATTAACATTTAAATTTTTAGGAGCAAAACAGTAACAATGCAGTTACAGGAAAGAATCTGCAGAACTAAGCAGATGCTAAATACTTGCAAGTCACATTTATGTATAAGATAGATAAGATGACTGTATATAAAATTAAAATAGCCTCATGTACAAAGCTGAAGTGGATGGTGATAGATGGAGCCTGAAAGTCAAAAGTTTAAAACATTGTTACCATTTTGCTTGTCAGTGTAAAATATATTTATTGGATTTGACTTTAGGACACACAAATTTTAAATATGCAAAACACTGCAGGAACATTTGTGGAGTCTCTGAATTTGTTCTGAGAAATAGTATCGCCTCCATTAGATCCTGCATACATGACCTCACATCTGACCTCACATCTGACCTCATTATTTCCAGGCTAGAGAACGGCCTCTCTACACTAACTTGGGTTGGTGGCAAAGCGGTGACCACAGAGGCAACATCTCTAACAATGTCAGGGTATAAAGGAATTGCCTCAGCCACAGTCAGTTTTGATGAATGGTTGAACTCTTCTACTTCTTTGAAAGCAGGTGAAAAATTTTGCTGAAATCTGTTTGCCATGGGAGCAGAATCTTTTCCCCTGGGGCAGCGCTTTGCCTGCTCCATGTCATCAATTACACTCCTCATGTGATGAGACTGAAGATAAGGGAGCAGTAGTACTGGCCGGACCCAATTCCTCTTGCTCTTTGCATCAAACTAACTGGACCAACTAATTATATATTTTGGGAGTTGGTCCCTTCTATGACGACTCAGACTCCTGCAAAATAGCCTCCGACTCCACGACTCCGACTCCACAGCCCTGGGTGACATATCACTAAACAGCAGGCTGGGGACAGTAAGGGTGCATCCCCACGGCACAGGACAAATACCGGCCGGTTTGCCGGACGGTATTTGTCCTGTTTTGCGCACGGCTGCGGGGGGGGACGGCTTTTCTCCGTGATGAGCGGAGAAGAGCCCTCCCATTGAGAAGCACAGATGTGCTTGCTCAATGTTTTGCCGCCGGCGCAAAAACCGCCCGACGGAAGACCCATTCAGTGGGGACTCTGCACGGGTTTTCCATAGAGCACAATTGTGCTAATTTTCGTCCGGTTTTTCAGGCGGTCTGAAAAACCGCAAACAGTCTGAAAAGCCCGCCAAAACCCATGCCGTGGGGACATGCCCTAAGGGATAAGCGGTCTGTGTATGTCGCACAGCAAATACAGCCAATGGACCACCAATGAACAGTAGTAAGGAGAAGCTGCAATCCAGTAGACCATCAGGAGTGTAAGCAACAGCACAGACACTGCTCTGCATGCTGATCCTGAGAGGAATGGCAGTGCGGAGCGGTGCCTGTTACTTTAACCCCTTCCTGACGGACGGTCATAATATGGCTCTAAATTTTTTTTTCCTCTTTGCCTTCTGAAAGCCATAACTTTTTTATTTTTCCACCTACATAGACATATGAGGGCTTTTATTTTGTGGGACAAGTTGTACTTTCTAGTGGTGTTATTCATATTACTATAGAATATACTAGGGAACGGCAAAAAATTCTAAGTGGGGCAAAATGTGAAAAAAAACGTACTTGCGCCATGTTTGCAGAAGGTTTGTTTTTACGGAGTTTATTCTTCGGTAAAAATGAGGTGTTATCTGTATTCTACAGGTTGATATGCATCCGGCAATACCAAACATGTAGGGTTTCCGTTATGTTTTGGTACCGTAAAAAAATTCCAAACATTTTCTATTTTTTAAATTTGTGCTGCGGCGCCATTTTGTGCGACCAATAACTTTTTTGTACTAACACCTACGGACGTCAGTGAGGCGGCATTTTTTGCGGGCAGATGTATACTTTTTAATGCTAGCACTTTGAAATGGATGCGACTTTTATTCCAATTGTGTGACGTGAAATGACCAAAAAACGCAATTTTGGCGTTTGGAATTTTTTTTCTTCTACGGTGTTCAGCGTACGGGATAATTTATATTCTATTTTTATAGATCAGACTTTTTCGGACGCGGCGATACCAAATATGTGTAACTTATTTTATTGTTTTTACTTGTAAAATGGGGAAAGGGTTGTGAGTTGAACTTTTTTGTACATTAAAACTTTATTTATTTTTTTACTTTAACATCTAGTCCCCCTATGGTGCTTGACCACTAGGGGGTGCAATCGTTAATACAGCCTAATGCATTGCATAGGCACCGCATTAGGCTGTACAAAGATGGCGGTTTCCCCACTTCCTGTCTGCGGACGGAAGTGGGGCAAACGGTACCATGGCAGCGACCAGAGCCTTCACGGGGCTCTGCGCTGCCATGTTAGCCCGTCGGGACTCGGTGATCTCACAGCTGATGTCCCGATCGGGCTGAAAAACGGTGCGCGGCACCGCTTTTCAGTCATTCAGACGCCACGGCCATCTTTGCCGCGCCGCCTGATGGGTTAAACAGCGCAGGCGGGCGACGCTGAAACAGCCGGGGTTTAGCTGCAATTATCCGCTAACCGGCGGCTGTGAAGCGGGATTGCACCGCGATCCCGTTTCAAAGCCGCTTAACGGCGTTTTGCCGTACTCGTACGTCATAGGTCGGTAAGGGGTTAAACCTTGGACAATAGCTGCAATTAGTTAGTCAGTGCCAACTGAGTATTTGCAGCTAGGGGACCAATGCACATTTAGGCCATGTTCACACGGCTTAAAATGGGCCGTATTTCGGTCCGTAATTACGCGCCGAAGTGCGCCAATTACGGGCCGAAAACGGCCCATTCATTACGGTAATTCACAGTTCTCATAGAGAACTATGGATTACGTCTCCTCTCCCTGCTCGGCGAATCCGCCGGGCGGGGAGATAATTCACCTGTCACTTTCTAGCGGCGTATACGCGCCGCTAGCAGTGATAGTCTATGGGCCGGCGAAGTGCCGGCCCCCTGCTTACTCCCCCGCCCCCGTCCACACGGCGTAATTGCGGGGCGAAATTACGTCCCGCAATTAAGCCGTGTGAACATAGCCTTACACGTGGGGTATGTTCACATGGTGTGTTTGGAACCATGTTGGATATGAAAATCAGATCCAAAAACACTGCAGCGATCGAATCCTAAACAGGTCCAACACATATCTAACATGCAGCTGTGTGTTTGGATGCAGCAGGATCGCAAGCTATAGTTTATTATAGGACACCTGCTGGGTCTTTCGGACCAAGAATTGACATGTCAATTGTTGGAACGGATCTGAAAAACTGAGTGAGACACGCATGGACGTTCACTCGTGTGAACGCTGATGTGTGTTTTATATTAAAGCAATTTGAATCTCATTGCTATTTGTTTGGATCTGTCTGTCAGACCCCAAACACGTATCAAACATGTATCTAAAAGCGTATGTTCACACACTCAACACGCTGTGTGAACATAACCTTAGGTGGTGGTTGGTGCTAAACGGCATGACTGCAGACAACCTCCCTGGATGTGGCGACAAGAGGAAAATTGATGGCAAATTGGAGACTGATAATTCAAATGGTAACTGAAGTGCCCAGAACAACTTCCAAAGTGGTTAGATCATGTCATCCATCAGTCTTTGCCAAAGTGGACATAATGGAAGATGACCAAGGAGGAAACCTTGTTGAAAGCAAATCCTAAAAAAAAGACTGGAATTTGCCAAAATGCATGTTAACAAGGCACAAAGCTTCTGGGAGGTTCTTTTCCACAGTTGACAGAATTGGAGTTTTTTGGCAAGTCTCATCAGCGCTATTCAGACAAATGAAGCACACAGTACTGTACTTTCTGTGAAACAGAGGCTCAGTTGAGTTTTTGGGGCTGAATTTGTGCAGGGTACAATGAAATCTCAAGACAATTAAGGCTTTCTGGAGCAAAATGTGCTAACCAGTGACAGAAAACCGTTTAAAACATCCAAGAGGGGCTAAGAGCCAGCATTGATTTATTCTGAAGTGGCTTTTGTGACCCCAGATCTAAAACCTATTGAACATCTGTGGAAGGAGCTGAAATATACTGTCTGTAGAAGGCATTCTTAAAGGGTTGTCTCACTTCAAGGATTGCTTTTTATGTTAAAGATCTTGCAAAAACAAGTTACTTTGCAATATGTTTCAATTAACAGTGTCCTACCTATTTTGAGATTCCCCTCTTGTATGGGCTGCATCAGCTCCTGTGGTCACTATAGCTACATACCTGTTTGATCTCCCCTGATAGGCTGCCAGCACTGGTTGCTATAGCTACAGAACTGGCTTCTACTGCAGCCTAGTAGAAACCTGTAAACACGCCCCTGAATTCAAAGTGAAACCAAGAAAACAGGACTGAGGTAACATGAATCAATGTAGTGAGACAACCTCTTTAACTCTTCAGACAACTAGAGCTCTTAGCTCACGAGGAGTGGACCAAAATTCCTATGGACAGATGCAGAAGTCTCATTGAGGGTTAGAGTATGAGAGCTATGAATTACTGTAATTGTGGGGCACATTTCAGGTGTATTGCAGCACAATTGCACACCGCAGTAACGCTGTGTGAACATACCCCAATATGCGTTTGTTAGGCTATGTTCACACGGCTTAAAATGGGACATATTTCAGTCCGTAATTACGTGCCGGAGTGCTCAAATTACGGCTGGAATACGTCCCAGTCATTATGGTAATCCACAGTTCTTATAGAGAACTATGAATTACGTCTCCTCTCCCCGCTCGGCGAATCCGCCGCGGAGGAGATAAATGACATGTCAATTACTAGCAGCGTGTACACGCCACTGGTAATGAAAGTCTATGATCACAAGATCATTGTCTGGACAGTTGATTTTACACAGCACTCAATGAGTGCTGTGCATATATAATGTTTTTACTGAATTTGTCGGGTGTACAATATCCTCTGGTATAGACCCTGCAAATATGCTGTGTGAACATACCCTTAGGTGTTTGGAGCGTTTCCGCTCCCAAAACGCCTCAGTTCATTTTCATTGATTCCTATGTAAAACTGTTTGTAGTTCACACACGGCAAGGTTTATCCACACTTCTTTGGAAGCTGTTTTGGTCGCTGAAAAGTTTCATGTCCATTCTTGAAGCATTTTTAAGGAGAGTCTCTCGCCATGGTTTTTTGACCTGACTATTGATTTGTATGGGTGAAAACCTCGTCCAAGAACGCGCCGAGAAACAAGTCTAAATACTCTTCTAAAGAAGCATCTCAGGCAAGGTTTTGATGCTGTTTTGGGAGCGGAAACGCTCTTAAAACCGCTTCGGAAACTGCGTCAAAATCAGCCGTATGAACATACCCTTAGGGTGCTTTCACACGGTGTGGTTTTGGTGAGTTTTTTTGGATGCGTTTTTGTGCAACAATGTATAGCATTAATTGTTGTGCCTTCCTGCACGCACAAAAAACCACACTGTGAAAGCACCCTTAGGCCGTGTTCACACGGCTTATTCCCGACGGATTTGTGCGCCGTATTGAGCGCACAAATCCGCCGTGAATACGGGGCGGGGCCGGAGCGCGGCGGGGGCGCCGCTCCCGGCCCCAAAGAAAATGCATTGTTTACGGCGCGTACGCGCCGTAAATAATGTGCATGTCACTTTCTCCCCCCGCGGCGGATTTGCCGAGCGGGGAGGAGCGATGGAATCCACAGTTCTCTATGAGAGCAGTGGATTACCGTAATGACTCCGACGGATTGGCGCCGTATTGAAGCGCAAATCCGGCGCGGAATACGGCGCCAATACGTCGGCAAATAAGCCGTGTGAACGGGGCCTTACAGGAATAGGTTGTCGGCAGTGATTGCCTCAAAGTTGAGCAGCAACAAAATATTAAGTTAAGGGTACCATCATTAGTTTGCTTTTTAACATTTTTTGGTTGCACCACAATTCAAAAGCAAGGTTTGATTATCGTTGAGGTTATATAGATGTGTTTTTTTTTTTTTGTTTGTTTTTTTTCCAGTTTAAATTTATTTCAGTGATCATTGTGGGTTTATCCTTTTAATGGAAGGGTACCAACAATTTTGTCCACACGTGTACATGTTTTTTTGCAGCACTAACAATAAACTGAGATTACTCTGCCCTGCCATTTAGGCGTTTTATCCCTTTTAGCAGCAAGAGAACTGCAAAAATGTGGGAATTGCCAAAATAAAAAGTGGGTAAAAAACTGGCAAATGTAAATAAAATGGTTTCCAGGAGTATTGATTTAACCCCTTAACGACCCTGGATATATGGGTACGTCCCAGGGTTGCTAAGGGGCTTTGCAGATCGATGCCGCCACACATTAAAATATTAAGTTCAAAAAACACCGTAGAAGAAAAAATTCCAACCGCCAAAATTGCGGGTTTTTTTGGTAGTTTCATGTCGCTTAAAAATTGGAATAAAAGTGATCAAAAAAGTCGCGTGCATTCCAAACTGCTAGCAATAAAAAGTACACTTCAGCCCGCAAAAGTTATTGGTTGCACAAAATGGTGGCGCAAATTTCAAATATAGAAAATGTTTGCAACTTTTTTTTTTTTTTTTTTTACGATACCAAAACAGAAAGGAAACCCTACATGTTTGGTATTGGCGGATGCATATCAACCTGTAGAATGCAGATAACATATTATATTTACCGAAGATTGAACGCCGTAAAAACAAAACACCTGCAATCATGGTGAAAGTACTTTTATTTTTCACAATTTGTCCCACTTGGAATTTTACGGTTTCCCAGTATATTCTATAGTACAGTGAATAACACCATTAGAAAGGACATCTTGTCCCGCAACATAAAAGCCCTCATATGTCTATGTAGGTGGAAAAATAAGTTATGGCTCTGGGAAGGCAAGGAGGGAAAAAAATTTGTCAACAAAAAAATTGTGGTCTGTACATTGCCACACAATCCTGCAACTCGGATCTACTGGGATGTTCTAACACCGTGCTGGTTTTCGTCATGGCACCTGAGGGCCAATAAAATAGGGAAAGGTCCCAGTTTCTTTTTTTTTTCTTTTTTTTTTTTTTTCCCCCCCCTTCTTCCCTGAAGGACATAAAACAAAGATCTGATGTCAAGATAGTGCTGATTAACATGTTACATGCATTAAACTGTGGCAAAAAACAGTGGTTTTGTCAATTTACTCTAGTTTGCAATAGAAGTGCAATTTTGGGTTGGAGAAGTTATTTCATTGCTTGTGTTTTTGATGTACTTGAAAAATACAATGTGTGAATCCGCTCTACATGCCAATAAAATATTTATATGGTTTGTCAGGTGACCAAGAAGGAATGAAACCCCGCTTTAGATTGCATTCAGGAATGGTACCAAAATAAATTGACACACAGAAAACAAAGCTATCTCATAGATTCTTTGATGGAAAAATAGGCCTAAGATAACTGATAGTATTTTTAGGAAAGTAGTTGGGTTTTACCCTTTACTTCATATTACCAGAAAATAAAACTTGCCCTGCAAAACAACCCATAGGCTACATGCACACAATTGTAAAATACCATCTGATTCTGTTATAAAATCCGACTGGTATTTTACAATCTTCATCTTTTTTGCAGTCAGATTTTGGCTGACCCATTAATATTGAACTATACTATAATCTGTCTGTTTCCAGTGAAATAAAACGGATTATACAACATTTTGGTTTTTTAAACCGATTTCAGATTTGAAACCCAAGCTGTGCAGACTATATAGCTAAAATTTTCTATTGAGGTGTATAGGGATGATTGGATTTTTGTGGATGTAGCCTTGTACACGCCTCAAGGGGTTATCCAAGAGTTTAAAAGATTTTATAAATGACTTTCAATACCTACATGTGCTCATTTACTTTTCTTGTCACTTAGCTAACCACTGAACTGCTCCTTTTGCAGTGAAACCTGATTGTGGTAGTGTCAGTAGCTCTCGGCAAACTTTCCTACAACTCCCGGACTGCAATGCAGTTGTAATTTAGGGCTTCCCTGCCCCTAAACCTCCTACACTGCCTTGTACACCCTTACATCCTCATTCTCAGACATTTACACTTCCTACCTCTGTCATCGGCAGCTCTGCTCCAGCTAACTTCCTGGATGTCTGTAGCAGGCTGCATATAGTACAGTGCACAAATCTCCTTTTATGCATAGAAAAAATTTCTTGGTTTTTCTATGTACATATTTATATACTGTAACTTGCTTTACATGTGCTGTACAGAAGGCACAGAGCTTTTTCATAGTCAGAAAGCTTATTGCTTTTGGGGATGTAGTGTGTCCAAATTTTCCTGGATGCTAGATTGGCTATCCAGTGCTCAGGAAAGATGAGGGATGCTACATAATTTACAGCGGCAATGTGCACTATGAATAACAACTTTACTATGGGGTCGGTACAATTACAACTATCAATTTTATATATATTTTATTATGATTACACAATATAAATGCTCTTGTGAAAGTGTATTTTTATAAAGCTCCTGTACAGAGGCGTAACTAGAGAAGCCTGGGCTCCATAGCAAACTTTTGGATAGGGCCCCACTCCCCTGCCCTCCACCCCCCTTGTCTGCTTCCACCAACATTTACCGGGATCCCTTAAGTCATGCAGTTACTACATAATACAAGGAGTGATTACCTCACCATAGATATCACCATCATACTGCTACCAAACAAATCACACTATACGCAGACCAAAATTACCAATAACGCTACTACATATGGAACATTATACCACCAGAACAAGACCACAAATTATCACTGAATAATACCCCTATACTATTACTGAATAAAGATCAATATTACTGCCATATAGTGGTATATACCAGTGTACACAGGTGCCCTACAAACTGTTACCTCCATGGGTATAACATTGGTTCAAAAAGTGGGGGGACCAATTTTCCCTCATCCACTATCTTCCTATCCCTCCCTCCTTCACTCGCCTTCCCTTTCACTTCCCCTCCCCTCCTCTTCATGCAGTGAAGCGGCCCCCTCTAACCCAGTTAGGAGGTCTGGGGAGCGCTGTGAGCTCCCCCAGCAGGTCTTGGCTCAGTCCTTATGGCAAACACTTTTGGTGCAATCTGTAAGGTTGAGTGGCTCTCTAATTACTGAAGTTTAGCGCCGGACTGGGACTAAAAAGCAGCCCTGGCAATGAAACCAAACCAGCCCACCTATGTTTTCCCCTGTAGATGGAAATAAAACATGCTGTGCAGTGCAGCAAATTTCGCTTAACCCCTCCCACCCCCCATCAGTACTCCATTACATGTGTTATACACACAACAGAATGAGGAAAATAAAAGAATCCAATCATACTGTACCCCGAGAATTATTGCATACCATAGACCAGAAATTACATCACTCATTGCTCCCCAGAAATTATTACATGTGGTAGCCACAAATTGCATTACTAACTGCACCTTAGAAATGAATTGTACTCAAAACATAATATACCCTAGAAATGAGTGTACCCTAGAAATGAGTGACATTTACACACCTTATCCCAGAGATTACTACATTACCCACTGTACCCCAGAGATTAGTTTACACACCGTGCCCCAGATATTACTGTATTATTCACCATACCCCAGAGATTACATTACACACTATACCCCAGAGACTACATTAGACAAGGTACCCCAGAAATAGTGTGTGTGTGTACATACATATATTGAACACAGACACACTGTACACTTAGGGTGAGTTCACATGCTGTTTTTTTGGCAATGACAGTGTCGTTTGCTTGTTGGAAATTCGGCGCTTGCAAATGCAGAATTCCGACGAGCAAACGACCCAGACTGCCTGAGGCAGATTTGTCGCCTATTCATTAGTGCTGTCTAAACAATGACACTGATTTTACATAGGGTATAATGTAAATCCGTTTCCTGGCAGATCCAGCACTGAATCCGCCCCAGAATCAGCATTAATATCTTCTGCATGAATGTACCTTTAAGGTATGTTCACACGGCGTTCAGCAGGGCGAACTGTGCGCTCTGCTATTTGCCGGGTGTTTTAGAAGTACGCGCTGGCCAGTCCACACTTCTAAAATGCTGCGGGGCTGGCCCCATTCACTTTCATCTTCCCCGGCGCGCAAGTGCAGGGAAATGACATGGCTAGACACATGGCTGTACAGTATGTACACATCTCACGTATACAGTACATAACCCTACTCACATGTACACACAATGCCTGGCACCCTTGTCCCCTACTTATGCAGTAACATGACGTATGAACCCAGCCTTAAAGGGGTTTTCTCGTGACAAAGATCATATCTCTAATGATAGGAACAGTAAAAATAAGCACTTTTGCAATTGTTTTGCATTAACCTAAATCACTTAGTATAGCAGATATGATTGGTTGCTTGATATTTCATTCAGCCATGTTGTGAAATGACCCCTGGATAGGACACACCCCCTGTGCTGTGATTGGCTGCCTGCACGCTGTGCTTACTCCCTTTTAGCTTTGTAAATTGGAAGTGAAACTAGTTGCCAAAGCTTCTCTATGCTCCTCTCTCAGCCTTATGTGAAGGATCTGGGCAATTACTTAGTCTGTAGCTGCAAGATACAACCTCCTCCCTCCATATAACACAGCCTTAGTCGGTTTCCATCTACCTCCTGTCTAATAAGAGGGGGGAGCAGTTTGCATTTCTCACATTTGTTTCCCCAGTTCAGGCTGTATGTATAACTGCTTACAGCAATGCAGGTGTTCTGGTTACAAGGATCCTGTGCAGCTTTGGAGGCAGGTGACAGCTCTGAAGACATGAGAACCATTGCAGAAGGTTTGCAGAGATGACCTCTCCCTTCCTCTGCTCACACAGAAAGATGTCACCACTCTTCAGTGAGGAGACCCGCCCCTGGTTTTGAAGCTGTAAGAGATCAACAGCTCAAGTCTGCAATGAGAACCCATTTAATGCAACTTATTACTTGCAGCACCTTTCTACAACAGTCTAACAAATTGAAAGCTTGTTGTTGGTAATTGGTGGTAATAATAAAGGCACTTTTACTGCAGTGTCCAACAGAAACTGCACCAGAGGCAGGAGTGGAAGACCACATATTTAGCATTGTTTGTTTTAAAAGTAATAAAAGGGGGGATAAGGCTATGATCACACGGCTTAAAATGGGACGTAATTACGCGCGTGATTATGTCCATAGTACGTTCGGTGCTTCTCCCGGAATTACGGACCGAAAAACGCTTCGGGGATGTAATTATTGCACGCGTATTTACGTCCGTAATTCAGTCGCGTATTTCTGCTTGCCAACCAATAAACACAGTAGTATTTTTCAAAGTGAACCATCAGCACCCATATTTTTCTTTGAAGATATTAAGATATTGAAGATCCTGCCAACTCCAGCTGTTGCTGTCTTCTCCACAAGGGGGACTTCTGGTTCTGCCGCACACAGATCCTGCCAACTCCGGCTGTTGCTGTCTTTTCCACAAGGGGGACTTCTGGTTCTGCCGCACACAGATCCTGCCAACTCCGGCTGTTGCTGTCTTCTCCACACCATTTTAAAAAATATATTCAATATACTGATGAATTTTTATAAAAATAAAATTGAATTAATTTTGAAAAACTGCTTAGCAGTAACGACACATTGCTAAAATTTGACTTGTGCTGTGTGTATGTTCCCACGGCGTCTTTGGTCCGTGAGAATAAATGTTGTCATGTTTTCATAGCATATGGAATATGCATGTACATATTACTTTACCATATTTTCACATGAACCAAAGACGCCGTGGGAACATACCCACAGCACTAACCAAGTTCGTGATTTGTGGTGCAATGCAAATATGTTAAAATATTATTTGCAATTATCATAACCTGAAAAAAACATAAATCAATTTACAATTTAAAAACATGCTGCAGTATATTTGTTACTTTTTTTTCTACATTTTTCAAACCATATTGCATTACCAGCAGCATCAAGCAGATATATGCAAATTTAACTGCAGGTAATGCAATATATTTTGATGTTGGGGTACTAAAATTACATGCATTTTCACGTATAGAAAAAATTACATGCACATAAAGTAGAGGTCCAATATGCTTGTTTACAAAAAAGTAATGACAATGCAAACAAGCATATGGCAGAATGCACAGTATAAAAAAATGACATCCACATTTCTAAAAAATCGTAAAGTAAATGACATTTCACTACTTAACATGCACATCACATACAGTTCATATTTAATTACATTAATTAAAAACAACATTTCATAACACTTTTATGTAATCACAGTAGAGACATGTAACTTACTAAATCATTAACATTTAGAAATCTGCTTCTACATACATGTTCTACTACACATACAGTTCAGCTAAATTGCAAACATAGCATGAAAATGTGGGCTTCTGCCTGATATACATGCAATAAATTTCTTCAGTGTATAATTGCGGGTGTTCTGTACACCATGCATTTATGCCATGTGATCATAGTCACTTCATTAAAACTTACCTCCGATATGAGGTCACCCACATCTAGCCGCATGCGTTGGTATGGCGCAATTCCCCGGGACATGCTGCTGGTCATTCTACTGCTTGCCTCTATGTTCATGACACTGGCTTAATTCTGAATATTATCTGCAAAAATCAGATTCAAGCATAGTCCCTCCCCAAAAATTGATACAAAACCAGACAGTCTTGGCTAGAGACTGAACTCTGAACTTATTTGCAGCGTAATTACGCTGCAAATACGCGTCACAAAAGTGTGGCACTGATTTTCATGACGTAAATACGTTCCCCATTATTTTCTATGGGGATAGAAGGCGTAATTACGTCGCAAATACGGCTCAATAATTGACAGGGGACTTGATTTTGCGATCGTAATTACGCTGTGAAAACGCAGCGTAATTACGACATGTAAATACGCCTCGTGTGAACAAGGAGACGTATTTTACATTGCAATCGAATATCCCCTGACCATTATTTTAGGCGTATTTAGGGACGTAATCACGCGCGTAATTATGTCCCATTTTAAGCCGTGTGAACATAGCCTAAGGCTATGTTCACACGGCTTATTTCGGGGTGTATTTACGTCCGCAAATACGTCCCGAAATACGTTTCAAATACGTGTCACTAAGTGTGGCACATATTTCGAGTCGTAAATACATGCCCCATTCTTTACTTTGGGGATTTACATTGCAAAATACGCCTCAATAAGTGACAGAGGACTTAATTTTACGATCGTATTTACGGACGTATTTACGCCCGGAAATACGTCGCGAAAATACGCCTCGTGTGAACGACGAGGCGTATTTTACATTGGAATCAATGCTAATGTAATTGTTCATTATTTGAAACGTATTTCGGGACGTATTTGCGAACGTAAATACGTCCGTAAATACGCCCCAAAATAAGCCGTGTGAACATAGCCTAAGAGAAACAAATTCGATGCACCCGGGAAATACTTTCTCTCACTTGAAACAATTGTATGTTTTGAATGCTGTACGTTATCTGCATAATCAGAAAATGGATTTTGTACTCATATTTTGGTCAATGAAAATATTTAAAATTGCAGCTGAAAGTCATAAGACTGCACTGTGTGAAAGCACCCTAAGGGGCAGTTTACATGGCACAGAGCAAATACCGGTGGGATTATCCGACCGGTCTTTGCTCTGTTTTGGGGCCATGTGCATGGCCGCAGGGGGACAGTTTTCTCCACGGTTTGCAGAGAAAAGCCCTCCCCCCTTTGCATTGAAAGGTTCATGTTCCGCACAAAAAAACGGGCGGAAGAATGAGCATTTTCAATCTTTTTTTTGGACCGCCGACAGTCTAAAAAACCGTTCAGCAGAAAATCCGTGCAGTGGGTACTGCTGCACAGATTTTCCATTGAGGTGTATGATAGGTTGACAGCCGGTTTAGACAGCTTTCAAAACTAAAAACGGTCTGTAAAACCAGCTGAAAAACCTGCCGTGGGGACATGCCCTAACACATTTTTTTTTTAACTGTAAATTTTTATTGAAATTTGTCTATTAATCCAAAAAATTTTCTCAAGAACACAATTACATGTTAACAGAGGCTTTGTAGGATTAGGTAATGCATAACGAATATCTATGGTCTAGAACTCTGTAATCTCATCATTCGTTAACCATTAGAAATCAATCTAGAACATTCAAGACAAGACAATCCACAAGAGGGAATAAGACCGAGTTGGAGCAGGGAAGTTGGAACGTGTAAGGCCCCGTTCACACGGCTTATTCACGCTGGATTTGCAAGCCGGATTGCGCTTGCAATTCCGGCTTGAATAAGGGGCGCGGCCCGCCAGCCCCATAGACTTCCATTATCCACAGCGCGTTTTGTGCCTGGATAATGTGCATGTCACTTTCTCCCCACCCGGCGGATTCGCCGAGCAGGTAGGAGCGACGGAATCCACTGTTCTCTGAGAACTGTGGATTACCGTAATTACTCCGACAGATTGGTGCCGTACTGCAGCGCAAATCCGGCGCGGAGTACGCCGCCAATCCGTGGCGAAATAAGCCGTGTGAACACGGCCTAATGCAGTGTTTCTCAACTCCAGTCTTCAAGACCCACCAACAGGTCATGTTTTCAGGATCTCCCACAGAAAGCACTGACAATAATTATATCACCTGTGCAATACTGAGGAAATCCTGAAAACTTGACCTGTTGGTGGGTCTTGAGGACTGGAGTTGAGAGAAACACTGGTGTAAAGGAAGGAGAAATGTACAGACTAATCAATGAGCGTGGGTAGCATATACAGCATTACATGTCAGAAAAGTTACAAAAAGTGTCCCAATCTGACCAGATCTATTAAAATCGATCTAAGATGTTATTAGTGGAGGCTGTTAGATATTCCATGGTTCTCATATCCGCAATCCGCTTGTGTACATCTAAAAGTTCTGGGGCCTGCGGGCGCTTCCAAAACAAAGATATCAAACACCTTGCCGTGGTAAGCATACATATAATCAGTTTTTCTGTTGGTTTCGCAATTGGTGAAGGCCAGACATTAAGTAGTAGACACATGGGGTCCATCGGGAGAAGGCTTCCCGTCACATCATGTATTAACTTATTAACCCTCTGCCAGTACTGTTGGATCTTTGAGCACTGCCAGAAAATATGGTAAGCATCTCCCTTTTGGGTCAAGCATCTCCAGCAAATATCTGGAATAGATGGATCTAGTTTATGTAGAAATGTAGGTGTGTAATACCAGAACATCATAATTTTATATATATTTTCTTTGTATATTGAAGATTGGGATGCCCTCTTCCAGACTAGCCTTCATGTGTCCATTGTGATCGTCCTATGTGTATAACTTTCCCATCTTCTCATATATGGAAACACCACAGGCTCTTCCGGCAACGGGTTTAATAATATTGCATAAATGTCTGATATTAGCCCTTTTGTGGAAGTGCTTGCCTTACAGAGCATCTCAGATCTCGTTGGTGTAGATGCCTTACTAGATCTTAAATGCTGTTGAAGTAATGCGAGACCTGCATGTAAGAAAAGTAGCAGCGTCCAGGCAGATTATATTCGGATTGCAGAGATGAGAAGGGTAGAATTTATTTTGTTCTATGGTCTACGATATCTACAAATCTAAACAAACAGTTATCAAACCAAGGTTTCATAGATATATTTCCCATGCCTTCAGGGAAAAGAGGGTTAAAGAGAAATGACGTCATGGCTGAGGAAGGGGAACAAAGATTGAAGCGTTTTGCACATTTAATCCAGATTTCGCGCGTTATGGTCATGGGTCCCAGTAACTCTTCCCTCATCTTGACATGGGAGGTAGCCCATAATAGGGAGTTGGGGTGTACAGGTGCTATCCAGAGCTTCTCTCTACCCACCTTGCACAGGCATACAGGGAGGACCATGCTGGTATCCTACGCAATTGCGCCGGGACTGAAAGGCCTCCATCCGATTTGCTCATCATCAATACTTTTTTTTTTCGAAATCCTGTGCCTCCTGTATGCCCATATGAAGTTGAGAAGAGAGGATTGTATAGTCTTTAAGTCCTTTAAGGGGACCTTTATTGGGAGAGCCTCAGATACAATAGTTTGGGCAATATCGTCATCTTAACTACAGAGATCCTTTCAAAGAGTGGCAGTGATTTCCATTGATTTAGGAGAGCCCAAATATCCCCATACATCTTCAGAAAATTCTGATTTGTATATAGTAGCAATTGATGGAGTCAATTGTACTCCCAAATATTTAAGGGAGGAGTCCCTCCAGTTAAACTGAAAGTTAGTCTTTAAAATTAGGACTTCTGCAGGGGGTATGTTTATTGGTAGAGCTTCTGTTTTTGCAGTGTTTATTTTATCCTGAAATATTGTAAAACTTACTTAGAATGGCTTGTAAATTGAGCAGTGAAATATGAGAAGTCAATGTCAATAGGATGTCGTTTGCAAAAAAGTTTATATTATATATCTTTAATTTTGATACCCCTGATGTTCTCATCCAAGCGAATTAAAAAAGCCAGGGGTTCTACACTCAATGCAAACAGAGGTGACAAAGGACATCCCTGTCTGGTCCCATTAGATATATTAATTAGTGGTGAGATGTTGTATGGTGGCCGTGGGGGAAGAATAGAAGCTATGAACAGCCTGGAGAAAAGGCCCCTTAATGCCAAAGGCCTTCAGAACTGAGAACATGTAAGACCAGTTCAACCGGTCGAATGCCTTTTCAGCATCTAAACTAAGTAATAGGGCCGATTTGCTCCATTCTATTCACCGCATCTATAAGGTTAATTGCTCTACGAGTATTGTCGCCACCTTGACGACCAAGAATAAAACCAATTTGATCTGTGTGGACTAGGTGTGGCATCCACATTGATAGCCTGTTAGCTAGGAGTTTAGTGAAAATTTTTAAATCTGAATTTAATTAGGCAATGGGACGATAATTGGAAGCTTCTAAGGGGTCTTTATTTGGTTTAGGAATTAAAGTAATATATGAGTGAGGTTGGAGCTCCAGATCCTTTAACCCCTTCCCGACATAGGGCGTATGGATACGCCCTAGTGGGAAGTGACTTCCCGCAAATGGACGTATCCATACGCCCTGGCGATCGCGCGGGCTTGCGGACGAGCCACGCGCGATCGCAACAATGGGACAGCGGGTAAATTACCGCTGGCCGCATGCCGTATACCCCCGGCCGGAGTGAGCTCCGGCCGCGGGTGATTACCGCTTCATTACCGCAGCCTGTCATGGCTGCGATAATAAAGCCGCAGGCAGGAGGAGCGAGCTCCTCCTGCCTGCTCCCGTCGGCTGCCGCACTGTAGTGCGACACCGATCTCCTCTCTGATGCCCTCGGGAAGTGAACGGCACTTCCCGGGGTCATCAGTGACGTCCCCATGCCCGCAATGCATTGTGGGCATGGAGACAGGCGTTGTCATGGCGACCAGTACACAGTACGAGTACTGTGCACTGGCCTGCCTTCTAACAGCAATCATCAGATTGTTGTTAGAAGATAAAGTGAAAAAAAGTAAAAATAAATGTCAAAAGTAAAAAAAAAGTAAATCACAAACACAAAAAATAAAATAAAAACACGTACACCGCCCTTTTCTCCTTTACAAACGCCAATCGCCCCAAAAAGATCAAAAATAAATAAAGTACCCATATTTGGTATCGCCGCGTGCGTAAAGACCCACCCTATAAATCTGACATGTTAATTAACCCATATGGTGAACGCCGTAAAAAACAAAAAACAGTCATAGAATTGCGATTTTTGTACATCCTGCAGCACATAAAATGGAATAAAAAAGCGATCAAAAAACTCCTATACACGCCAAAGTTGTAACAATTAAAAATTCAGTTCATCCCGCAAAAAAAAGTCCTTACACGTCTCTGTATACGGAAAAATAAAAAATTTATGGCTCTCAGAAGAAAGCGATGCATAAATATTATTTAACACAATAAAAACACTTTCTTTTTTTTTAAAGTGCTTCAAAATTCAAAAAACTATATAAATAGGGTATCGCCGTAATCGTATCGACCCAGGAGAGTAAAGCTATCTGGTCATGGATACTGCACGGTGAGCGCTGCTGTTATAAATATAAAAATAAAAACCACTACTAGGATTGTAGTATTTTCTTCATCCTGCCTTCCAAAAAAACGGATTTAAAACTGATCAAACAGTCTTGTCCCCCCAAAAATTATACCAATAAAAACATCAACTCTTTCCGCAAAAAAACAAGCCCCTAAACAGCTCCGTACACAGAAAAATAAGTTATGGCTCTCAGACTATGGCGATGCATAAAAACGTGTTTTCCCATTTGAATAAAGTTTATTGTGTAAAAGCAGTAAAACATAAAAAAAATATAAAACATTGGTATCGCTGTAATCCTATCGACCTGCTGAGTAATACTAGTATGTCAGTTATACTTCACGGTGACCGATGTTAAAAAATAAAAATAAAAAACACTACCAGGAATGTTGTATTTTGTTCAAAATGCCTCACAAAAACCTTAATAAAAAGTGATCAAAGAGCCCCCAATAATGGTACTAATAAAAACGTCAACTCATCCCACATAAAAACAAGCACAGAATTAGCTCCGTATACAGAAAACTGAAAACGTTATGGCTATCAGAACAGAACAACATAAAAACTCAATTTTTTTATAGACCTATTTCTATTGTGTAAAAGTAATAAAACATAAAAAAACTATATAAAAAACTATATCATTGCAATTGTACCGAACCCATAGTAAAGATATCCTGTCATTTATACTGTAAAGTTGAAGCCCAAAAAAACAATGGCGGAATTGCGTTTTCCCCTCATTTTCATAGCCCAATGCAAAAAAAACAACAACTTTGTAACACCTGTGCACCCAAAATGTACAATACACCCTAGATGAGTTCTATGAGGCGTGTCTGAATGCAAATGGGTTGACTTCTGGAAGGTTTCACCTGTTCTGGTACTTTGGGGGCTTTGTAAATGTGACATGGCCCCACCAAAATCTGCATTGCAAAAGCCAAATAGCGCTCCCTCCCTTATGCCCTGCCATGCGCCCAAAACAGCAGATTACACCCACATGTAGGGTATTGCCGAACTTGGAAAGAAATTGCACAACAACGGTTTTGGGTGCTTTTTTACCAGGATTCCTTGTAAAAATTAAACATTTTCAGCTAAATTGCTAGATTATTGGAAAAAAAATATTTTTTTAAATTTTCACAGCCCAACGCTAAAAAATGTTGTGACACACCTGTGGGGTCGATTATGCTTCCTACACCCCTGGATATATTCCTTAAGGGTGTGTAGTTTCCAAATATGGGGTATTTTAGGGAGTTTATTAAGTTTTAGCACCTTAGGGTGTCCGCAAAACCTGAAATGGCCCCTAAATAAATGGTAATGAAAATTAGACCCCAGGTCCAGTAGGTGCTCCTCCTATTCTGGGGCTTGTGGTTGAGCCAAATAATGCACCTAGGGCCAACATATGGGATATCTCTGAAAACTGCAGAATTCTGGGGAATCAATATTAAGTTGTATTTCCCTGATCACATTTACTGTTATTCTTGTGAACAATGTATAAAAATTTAAAATCTGCAAAAAGTGACATTTTGAAATTTACTTTCACTTTGCTTTAATTCCTGTGAAACACCTAATGGGTTAATAAACTTCCTAAATGCGGTTTTGAATACTTTAAGGGGTGTAGTTTCTTAGATGAGGTCATTTATGGGGGTATTTAACATACAGGCCAATCAAAATCACGTTAGAACTGGACTGGTTCTCTAAAAAATGTATATTGCAAATTTTGTTGAAAATTTGAAAATTACTACTAAATTTCTAAGTCCCCTAATGTCGTAAAAAAAAGACATTAAAAAAAATGTTGCCAAACTGCAGCAGACATATGGTAGATGCTAGTTATAAACTATTTTGAGTTGAATATCTGTCTTACATGCAGACATTTTTGAAGTTTAAAATTGGTAAATTTTTCAAATTTTTCACGATTTTTTGATATTTTTCACAAATAAACAAGCATTTTTTGGACCAAAATTTCTTATTATCTTAAAGCACAATGTGTCACGAGAAAACAATCTCTGAATCACATGGATAGGTTAAAGTGTCAAAAAGTTATTCTCACATAAAGTGACACATGACATTTAAAAAAATGGGGCTCTGTCAGAGAGGCCAAAACTGGCTTCGGCGGTAAGGGGTTAAACATAGAATTATACAAGGAGAGCTGATGTGGTATTAACTGCTGGTAAATACCTGGTAGTACAGGTATGTAAGCCGATCAGGGCCTAGGGCTTTCCCTTGGGGCATGGATTTTAGCACGTCCTCTTAATTCTTCAGGTCCTATGGGAGAATTAAGTAATTCCACAGCTCTTAGGTAGAGTAGGCAGCTTACTCGATGAGAGGAATTGGTTCAATATCTGTTCTCTGGCCCGCTCGTCTCTAGGAAGGGTATCCGGAAGAGCATACAGTTTCGCAAAGTATTTATGAAACAATTCAGTTATAACACTGGGATCGTATGTAGTATGTCCTTTGGGATCTTTCAGTGCAAACTGGGTACGTTTAGCTGTATCTCTCAATTGCTTCGCTAACAGGGTGTGTGCTGTTACCCCTTTCATAATATCGTTGTTTGGTGTATAACGGTAATTTTTCCATTTTTCCTATCGCTAGAGTTCTCAATTGAGCCCTAGTATCAATTATCTTGTGTAGAGTTGATCTTCTCAGGCGTACCGATAAAGAATCCTCCAGGGAAGACAATCTAGAGTGTAACTCCGTTTGAGCTTTAGAATTTTTTTTTTAGTCTAGTGCCTAACTCTACACACCAACCTCTCATTACGGCTTTGTGAGTTTCCCACAAAGTGGATGGAGCATTCACAGTACCTTCATTGATATGGAAATATTCCACTATGCGTTTACGTAATTCCTCTCTGGTCTGAGAATTCTTAAGTAAACTCTCATTAAGACGCCAATGACAGTTTCTCAATGGAGCATTTTTGGTGCATGATCAGACCATGTTGTTGGTTGAATATTAGCATCTATAAATTTCCGCACTGTAGGAATATTACCAAAAAAATAATCAATGCGGGAGTGTGACTGGTGTGGGGGAGAATAAAAAGTAAACGACCGTTCAGTTGGGTGAGCAAGTCTCCATAGGTCAAAGAGAGCAAATTTTCTAAGCTGTCTAAAGTCCCCTTCTATAATTGGCATTGGTGATGGATATTTAATAAACTGCAAAAATTTACGAGTTAAGAATTTAATTTGAGATCTATTAGGTGTATAAATGTTACACAAGGTGAGGGGTGTTCCCAGATATAGACCTCGCAAGATTATATATCTGCCTTCATCTATTACAGACTCCTTAACCTGAAAAGGACAGGTGTGTGCTAATAAAATTGCTACCCCTGCTTTTTTTTTTTTTTTAGTTTGTGAGGAGACATATGCCGTCGGAAAACTTTTTAGCAAAGGAGA
Organism: Phyllomedusa bahiana; assembly: GCA_025379985.1. Lineage (NCBI taxonomy): Eukaryota > Metazoa > Chordata > Amphibia > Anura > Hylidae > Phyllomedusa > Phyllomedusa bahiana. Next base: position 166,260 of record JAODAL010003710.1, read on the forward strand.
AGTTACCACTTTTAGTAAAATGTGTTTCCTGGATAAAGGCTATTTCTGCCTTCAGGGTTTTTAGCTCGGTTAGCAGAAGCCTCCTTTTTATATTTGTATTGAGACCTTTCACATGAATTGCTAAAATATTAGCCATTGCAGTCATCAGGAAAATTTGTGTTGCATTATATCCAACTTCCCTATTAGCTTATTACAATGCATTTTCTCTAAGATCTTAGACATGACACAAAAGGAAACGGGGAGACAGGACAAATACAGATTTTGTGAACATAGCAAAGAACCTTCACAAACAGTTAAACAAAAACCCACAGTTGGTAATTACAGAGTTTGAATGGTGGGGGGTATACTGATGGGTTCAGACCTCTAATGGGGACCTAAGGACCGAGTTAAGACCTAAAAGAGCTTCGCTCGAAAATTTGTCATCCCCTTACTGGGGGAATGTGGCGGTCGACTTGGAGGACAGCAATCGCCCAACATCTCCGCTTTAATATTAAAATTTGAGCAAGAGGAGAGGAGTAGGTGGCAGGAGAGGGAAGAGAAAAGAGAGAAAGGAAAAAAAAATAGTAATGAGTTCTCCTCCTCTTGACTATAATCTGCATCACGAGAGTTGCATTGTAGCCTACAGTACTCGAAGGTAATAAAGAAAAAGAGATTATAAAGAAGAGAAGGGGAGAAGAAAAAGAAAAAAAAAGGGGAGGGGGGGGCGAAACAAAATACCCTTCGTTTGTGTCATAGGTAAATATGAGTAAACCTGGCAAAACTTATAGTCCAGCTCTAATGGTATTTATGTTAAAGAACCTGTAATTGGTCAGTGACCCAGACATAGAGGAGCGTCCAACCCTTCCCTCTGAGTAGATCAGGTGTCTGGAGCAGGGCCAGAGATCCGTGCTGAACCCCCGGATCTTCTATTAGGAGAGTTTTTCTTGTTGCTGCGAGCCTCCTGCCACATCGCTGTAGGAGGTGGTGAGGGAAATTCCATTTCCCAATCTGGAATCTCCGGGGTTGGTATATCGAGGGTGGAGCAAAAGTGTGATATATCTTCATGTGTCCTTAGGACAGAAGAGCGGCCTTCTTTAGTTGCAATTAATGCGAACGGGAAACCCCATTTATATTTAACTTCTCTCTTTAAGTTCTGTAAGGATGGGTTTTCAAATGCCTCCTCTTGGAAAGGGTGATCCATGATAGATCAGGGAAGAGTTGTAGCTGGGAACCTTGATATTCAATATTTCTCTTGATCCTTGCTTGTGTTATTATTTTTTCTTTAAGTTCGAAATCATGGATGCAGCATATGACATCTCGGGGTTGGTTTTAACGCTCTGTGTATTCTATCAAATTTAATAAGCTGAGAAGGTGAAATATCCAAGAGTGTATTGAAGATCTGTCAGTTTAGATCTTAAATCTTCAGTGCCCGATACCTCCGGAAGGCCTCGTAGTCATAAGTTGTTTAGTCTTCCCCTATTATCTAGATCCTCAAGATGTCGCACCGTATCACGGATTACTTGAGTTTGGGAGGAGGTATGTTGGTGTAACTCAAGATATATAATTTTTAGTAACATCATGGGCCGCTTCCAGACCTTCCACACAGTCCGCTATATCCTTCAGGTCTCTTCTGACTGTTGCTATTTCACTTCTCCAGGCTCCTGTCAATTCTGCGACCAGTGTCTTGAAGTCGTTTTTTGTTGGGAAGTGACTCGGATATTCCTTCTACTCCGGGGAGGGAATGGTTGGAATAGTCTTGCTCCGGAATTTCCATTAGAGATTCAGATGAGGATCGCCACTGATTTTCTGGAGACTTTTGAATTTGCGATAGTTGAGTGGGATTTAGCATGTCTTCTGGTGGGTCAGCCAAATTTTGGGCCTGTGCACTACTCGTCCCTCCTGATTTCTTTTGGGCTCCAGGTGTTTTCTGGGCTTTTGGCATATTATGTAGGTCTTCTGCGATGGTAAAAGCAGTGGAGAGTTGGGATTTGGAGTGATTGTGTGATATGAAGACCTCCTCCAACTGAGCCTGCTGAGGATTTATAGAAGTTTCAATCTGGGCAGATATTGTGTTCCTTGTGTATTCCGGATGGACTGTCTGTATAGAGAGATCGTATATGTTCAGCTCTGCACCAGGGTTTACCAGGTCATAGGATGTATAATCTGATAAGGGACTCAGTATACTGAGCTCAGAACTCCCACCTGCTGTCTCAGGAGGGAAAGATGTTGGAGAAACGTCCAGAATCTCGCTGCCCCTGAAAGGAGCAGACCCAGGAAGTTCAACAGCTGTAGAGGAGGTTGTCCCTTTGGATGTGCCTTAATTCTGCCACGGGGAAAAAACTGTAAATAGTATTTCGTTTAGTCTGCTGAGTGGCCGAG